>PNEQ01113997.1:0-25818 GCA_003012365.1 Medauroidea extradentata
GAAACGATGAATTTAAATTAACATGTCCCCAATTACTAGGTTATAGAATTCTGTTGCATCACACCGGACACCTGACAAACTCACCCTGAAAATGGCATATAGCATGTTAAGAAAGATTTACATAATATAAATTTAAATAAAAAATAAAAACACCTTTTAAAGATTTAACCAAGATGGGGAAGTGGCTGAACACTTCACAGTAGATAATACTGCACATTTTTATAAATACGCTGGTTTTATCATGGTACGCAACAGAAAATAATCACGTTGGAACCACTGAATTTTATCGGTAGTAGAATTAATTGATAAGGCAAGCTGTTTGTTGTGCATTCTGATGAAGACACGAAGCACTATCTATGTATTAGTTCTCGTGCTGTCCACTGACATGCTGTGTAGACTTGGAATCTAGATGCAAGTTCACTTGCCAGACGCCAGAGTGAGGAACTAGGCGCGCATTTGTTATGCAACACAGTGTCGCTCACTCTGTCGCACACGCTTAGCTCAAAGTCACTTACACTGCCAAAGTTTTCAACGAGTTTTAACAATTTCTTTTTGTTTCTCGGCGGATGGTTTAAAGCTGTTTACGGAGAAATAATTATGTACTGCGGCGAGTAAAAGTATCTTAATGGACTTATGTTACAATTTATATATATTTTATTTTATTTATGTTACTTTATTCTTTCATAATATCGCTGTTTTCGTTCCCGAGGTCGTTAAATTGGGGCTTTACTGTATGGTAGAATCCTAATATAAGGCAGCTAGGTGTCTGGGAGATAACTCTGGAATAGGTCATTCGGAATAAATTGAGCACTAAAGATTTAACTTTTGAAAAAAACCACTAGCCGTTACTCCATATAAGTCAACATTAACAACAGTAACATTATTGTTTGTATGGTTGGTAGCGAATAATTGCATTTAGTTCTGTGTATTTTCTTATTTGAATGCAGTGTTAGTGAAACAACATCAAATGCAGGCGACCTCTCTGTATTTAATATACTTTAAAATATTTATTTAAGTTCTTACTGACATACCTACTGACTGTATAATTTTATTTAATTAGCGCCAGCACAAAGCGACGAAACCGAGTCAATTATCATTGGCACATGCCGTTAACTCTTCGCGCCACAGAGGTAGTTTAAAATTTCACCGACAGATGGCATCAAAGTTAGGTTTTCGCCGCTTTGCTTGGATTTTGGAAGCGAATTGCATCATTCAGTTTGTTTGTCGGTTGTGTAAAGAATATGGGTTTCTGATAATCACATTCAAAAGTATTAGAAGTGACTGTTTATGAATATCATTGTTAAATTATGTGAAGTCAATAGTGATGTAAGTTGTTTTGTTTTATGATCGCCAGCCTGAGTATCTATAAATAGAAACAGCATTTTTTCCCTGTTTCACACATTAAGAAAATACGTTATTTATTGTTTCTCTTTACGTGCGTCGTCGTCGTTCGTTGCAGTATGCTGAACGGAACTTGAATTCTTTAGTTGCGTGTGTCGTGTGTGTTTTTAGTAGGGTTTTAATTTAAAAGTTTGAATATACTGTGCAAGCATTTACGAGAATCGTAACGGTAACAGCGCCGTTAGAGCAGACACAGAGAAACTGGTGTTATAAGATGTTTACTCACAGGTATTTATAACTAAGATTACTACTGAGTATAGCATATATTCAACACCCGTGCGTTTAATGAGTACATATTGTAGCTAAAATTTATCGGAGTAGTGTAACGTAAATGTAAACATTGTACAAGCCTATGTAAATGACAGCACGTGGCAATGTTGATATTTACATGCAGTGGAAAGATATATACTGGCAGAAAATAGAAATTAATCAGGTCTTTTTTGAGTGCTCACTTTATCCCAAATCACCTATACATAATACCTTATTATGCGATATGTGCTGCATCAGAAGGTGTCTTCTGCTCCCGAATAATAGCCTATGCATGTGGTCACAATGTGCAGCAAAACAATGCAATGTGAAAGTTATTCTATCCAGAAACTTTATCCTATGTTAAAAATTATTTTGTTGTAATTTTTATTGCTGTGAATATATTTAGTTAACATGTTTTTTTATTATTATTTTTTGTGCGTATTAATCAATTCAGAATCATACAAACATGACAAGCCATGTTTAATCAATAATTTTGGTCCTATTTTCTCAGTTGGAATAAATAAACCACGCATTAAAATAAAAGTCAGCCATAATCAAAAACTTTAATAATGTCTTACTGAAAAACATTATTTGAGTCACTGGAGAGTTATTTGAAATTAGTAATATTATATTTTTATTGTTGCAAACTAGTAGCTTGAAAATTTATACTGAGCTTTTAGCCAAGTAAAACGGTACAGCTACTTTTTTTCTTGCTGCCACCAATATTTTGCATCTGTATCAGTGAAACTTTTTGTCAATGTCAGTTTTCATCAAGCATTTGATACTTAGAAAGTAAATATGTGGTACAGACTGTGATAAACTGTGGTTCAGTATCTGTGCAGCTTCATGGCAGTTAAATCATACAGTATTCCATTCCTATTTACTCTTAAAGGCAACCAGAATTTGGTGCCTGAAGGAAGTAATGTGTTAAATGTTAATATTGTCCACCATTGCAAAGAGGTTATTTTTTATTTTGCCTTACCTAATTTAGCAGTACACATCACTGAATCATATCAGAGTTCTACTATACTTTACACTTTCTAAGTAAAACTTGTGTTATGACAATGTAAGAATGCATCAGATCAATGTAAAGACTGCCGTGCAGTGAAGGAATAAAGTTATGAGCTTTTAGTAGTAATGTCGTTATTTGGATCATGAGAAAATAAATTCTTGTATGTTACGCATAAGGACAGAAAGAGTTTAAACGTAAATTGTCAAGAGGCACATTGTATTCAAACTGTGTTATGCAGAACTGATGTCTGCCAGTCTGAGCATTAGAAAAACTCTTCTTTATATTAAAATTTGGACAACTGACTGATAGTAAAAACATTTCAGTAAAGTGTGTGTGTGTGTGGTGGGATGCAGAATTGTATTAAAACTTCTCTTATTTTAAGCCTAGTCAATATTTCCTTTTCAGCAGTATTTACTGTTGTCATTAATTACATAGGCCTTCAAAATTTTGAGTTAATGTAAGTGTGAACAAGAACTGTTTGTAAAGTACAATTTTGGTGAATATTTGAATGTGAGTATGCATGTTGTTTGGAATTTTCCGTAGCATCAGTGCTATAGCAATCAGTTGAGACTGTTTGACTAACTAGGTTTTCACTGAATAAATATTTAAAAAATCCAAGTAAAAATTGTATGCATTGGTGTGTATTAATTGTACCTTTTTTTCTTAGGTTATTTCTAAACACCTAATTCTCATTAGTCATTATTGATACTTCTCTTCATCTTCAAGGGTGTGATTTAAAGTACAGTATCTGGTTTAGTTCACCTTATTCTTGATGGGTTGTTTTTGTACTGACTACAACATAACAGTAAGTCACTCCCAACAGTCTATTAAAATCTTAAATTTTAACATTTGTATGTTGATGTTACTGGTGATTCTGCATCTTGCCTCACAATGACACTGAAGAACATGTGGTGGTGCCATTTTGTGACATATCAGCCATCAAAATAACTATAATGTTGCTTAAATATCATGTTCCTATTAAGTGGAAAAACTGCTAATGTGACAACATTTCCAAGGACATGGAATGCTCATTAGCTTAAGAGGTGATTGCATGTTAAAATTATGTAATATTTCTATTAAAATGAAAATATTATACACAGTAATGTAACATGATTCTTGCAGTTAAAGTTATGGCCTTCGTGACTATGGCACATTAATGTTTAGTAATCTTATATAAGTTTTTGCATTATCAGGTAGTCAGTTTGGTTTATAAAAAGGTACAAAAACATAATGTGACTAGACAGTGTGAACAATTTAGTGCTTCTGCTGCTGGAAAACTGTTATCGCATTGTTTCATGGAAATAAAATGGAATTTAAGTCTTACGAAAAAAATGTTTTGTCTCTGCATAAACAAAAGGCATTTCAGTTTTTTGTGCCAAAGTTACTTTTAATTTTTATTTCAGCGATATACTTTAAAAATAGTTTTGCTCGATTTATGATGTGGTTCCAAATTTCAACTGATTCTGTATGTGTGAATATGAATAAAGAAACCAAAGGTAATGTACTCTAAATAATAAGTCGGGAGTGTCCTGGAACTGTTGTACATACACATTATTGAAAGTTCTACAGTATGTTGATATACGAAAGAAGTAATTTATATATAGTGTACAATTTGTTAGCTTTTTTATACGAGTGAAATGACTGTGTTTGTATTTAGAAACACAAATTAATGAATGTATATTTTTATGTTGTACAAACATGTTTTTTCAGTTCCACATTGCTGTATGTAATACAATTTGTGTATCATATGTAAACAAGAAAGGTGTGCTATTTAAGACCAAACTATAATTGTATGCAGATAATAAATAGTTGTATTTATAAAATACCTATTTTATTCTTTGAGTAATTTAGTTTCCATTAATATGCAAGAAAAAAATTGTAGGAAAATTGAGCACTTATAATTTGCTGTTACGAGTATGAAGGTTTCTTGTATTCTGTGTTGTTAATGTCAAATTTTTGATCATGTGTTTTGTAGTGAGTTTGTGGAACACAAACCATTTTAAAACCCATACTTACTGGTGCACTTTAACAATCTAGACGTACAGATAATCAGACTAAAATTGAGACACCCCCCACTGTGTTATACAGTTAAAAAATATCTAAGAATTACCATCATTAACACATGGAAGAGGATATGGTTGTAAAAAGCCCAGCTACTCAGCAGACATTATCTGGCAAAACAGCATAACCAAAACTTTTCCAGCAGTCTCGTGGGGTGTGTATGGTCAACCCTAAAAGGATTGTGAGTGAGACAAGGTATGTACAAACTCATTGTACAAGTGGGGCAAATCATCCAACAGATCACGGGAAAATGTGAAAATAGAGCATACAAAGTCAGCTATGACGCCGCCCTGATGGGTAATTTATGTCTTTAAAATACTAGAGTTACAGTTATTGTTCTATGTAACTTTATTATCAATATGCCAACTAAAGTAATCTGGAACACATATGTCATACTTTACCTACCAGGTACAACTTAACGTCACATGATAATAGAATTACTAGTAAATAATGTTTTAATTGACGTAATTAAAGCTGAATTACTTCTAAAAAAATGTTATGTGAAGCAAGAATACAGCCTAGATTGTGCAGTTATTGGTGTCTGTAAATAATACTTTTTACACAAATTGCAATTTGTTCCATTTCAGTTCCTTCAATGTCACTCATTGCTGTAAGTTTCCTTCTTCCTCACCAGCCTGCCCCTCCCTTCTCCCCCTCACTGCACCAACATTACTACTTTACCACATACATCACAGTGAACAGGGGACCCAGCTTGCTTCCCTGGAGCACACCTGTTGGAAACTCTTCCTTGTGTCATAAAGACAGGAATGCTGGAAAAATAGTGTTAGAAACAGCCTAACGCAGATTGTTTTTGGCTTTTCTACACAAATGCATCAGAGCCACTAGATTTTGGTGTTTTTATGCTAATTTTCAACATGAATCCAGTTCAAGTACGGTAGGATTGTTGCGGGCACGTTTCAACTGCTAATGAACGCCTATGTACTGTTCAGCATAAGAGCGTTGCAAACACTCCTGCATTCTTGTGCATTAAAAACGCTGACACAGTAGCTAACGCCATCTTAAACAGCGTTTGAAGCACCTGTCTAGCCACGTTGTTGCATTCTCCAATTATTTATGTTGTGATTGTCTCATCAGTTTTGACATTAGATTGTGTTTCAAAGCAAATTCCGTGCTTCTAGCTCTTGTAGAATCGCCTTACGAATTCCCCCACTTTTATCCTCTGTATGTACTATAAAATGTGTAGCCAATCATTTCTCCATTTTTAATACTGCAGGGAAGGAGAGTTAAAACTATACCAACTAATCACTTGCTTCAAAATTTTGAATGCAGACAATTTGGTAAATAAATAGTAACAATTTCTTTCATTTATTACAAAACATGTCTCACCAAAGTTTTTTTTCCCGCAAAACTTTGATGAAACAGAATTGTACGGAATAGTTATCTGTTTTCTTTCTTGTAATTGTATATGTAACACTGGTTATTGAATTAGTTTGACAGTGAAGAAGTGATGTGTATGAATATTTCTGTTATACTATTATAAAAAAAATTAACATTTTAAAAATTAATGAGCAGTTAATTTTTTCCCCTTATATATGTATATGTGCTCCTGTGCAATACATCAACCTTCCACATCATTCAATAGCAGACAGACTAATCAAACCTACCCCATACCAGGAAGCTACAACTGTGCAACTGAAAACCTCATCTACCAGCTACAGTGCACTCGCTGCAATGCAGAGTATATCGGCCTAACCACCAACACACTCAGACAGAGGATGAATGGCCACAGAGCTGACACCAAAAAAGCCATAGCTGGAGCGGAGGTTGATCCACATGAGAAGCCAGTTGCTGCACATGCAGCACTTCATAACTTCAACTTTGATTCCTGTTATAAAACCAGAGTGGTGAGGGCCCTACCACAGTTGAAAAACAAAAAACAAAGCAGAATTAAGACGCTGGGAACTGGCACATCAATACATTACAAAATCCAGACAGCCACCTGGCCTTAACCTCAGATAACAAACCCTTATTTCAAACTTCCCACTGCACCTTAGATCGCCCTCTGGCCGCTAGGTGTACTGATTACCAACCACCGCTGGACAATAGACTTCAGTGTGCCTCCACTCACCTGATGAAGCAGATGTAGTCTGCGAAACGTTGTGACTGCACGTCCGCGGAGAAATGTGTTCGTCCTATGTGTGTGTGTTTCTATCTGCAAGTACCATCCTGTGAGTACTTGTGCACAACTCTTTAAGTGTTAAGAAAAAAAATAGCCAAAATGGAAAATAATTTAGTTGCGCAGCCTCTGCCTTCTGTACCTTACTGCACTAACAAATTACAGTATGCAATTCTTATTTACAAATTTTAAAGTGTCAATAATTAATTGGCTATCAGTTTCATTTTTAGAGTAATTGTCAAATAGGTAACCGAAAATGTATTTTACATAAAGTAAATTACATTAATTTTCAACTAGCTTAGCAATCTAGTTTTATATGCAACTTGCTTACAAGCTGTGGTCGTGCAAAATAGGCCATAGGTTATCAAGTGAAAACAAGTAACTTGAATCTAGTAGGATTTCAAAATACTAGACATTGCAGCTACTGTTCTAAAATTTGTTACATTTAGTAAAAACCAGCAGGAAATTTCCCTCACAGTCTGGAAGAAAATAATTGGTTAAAATCTAAAAATTAATAAAAATGAAATTCTTTTCTTCTTGTTTAATTGAACCTAAAGACATCAGTGAATTTCAAAAATGTCTAGTAGTATACAAGATTGTCAGGACCAAACACATGGATATGAGCTGAGGTTACAAAGCTGGTTAATGGTATATTCTAATAAGTTGCTGCAAATAAATGAAACACAAACTGATTAAAAATATTTTTGCTGCTGTATATTTTACCTAGCCAAGGAAACTATAATGTTAAAAATAAATGTGATGAACAGAAGATAAAGGAAAAATATTTACTGCATAAATGTTCTCTTTATTTAAAACGGTTTACATTTACATACTTAAATGTCTTCAGGCTCAACTTAAATTTGTGAAAGCTGGACAGCATCCAATATCATCTGGTGGCTACCTATAAAAAAAAACGACATTTTTATAGCACTTGCAGCATCGGTGTTGGCTTGTAACTGCTATCAAGAATCTACTGAAACAATATCATTTTTATTTATGATGACAATGGGTGCATGGTACTAAACATAAATTATTTCAACACAGCTTTCCTCTCACCACAGTGGAAATGGTTCAGTTAACTGAGAGGTCAGCATGTATTTTTACATGTGAGATTCATGCCAGATATTTCTGTTGTGTAACTGTTTACTTAAGATACTCCCATTTTTGCCAATACAGTGGAACCTCATTGATACAAACCCTATTAATACGAAGTTCTCATTAATACAAAGCAATTTTTATTGCCCTTGGAATGAGACAAGAAATGAAATAATTAATTTATTGTTTAATAAAAATTTTGTTTGTGCATTAAATCATGAAATATAAAGTTCTCGAGTAAAAAGGAAGTCATTGTGGTGAAAATACTACAGTGAAATCTCAGTATAAAGTACTTCAGTATTATGTACTTTTCATTATAAAGTACATAATTCCAAACACCTAGAAAGATTTTTTAATTTAGTAACTGTTCAGTTTAAAGCATTTTCAGTATTAAGTATACAATTTTTAGTTCCCTTCAAGTACTTTGTAATGAGATTTCACTGTATTTGATTTGTGGGGCTAGAGTGACCAAAATTTTAGAAACTTTTTAAGGTTTTAGTGAACATCTGTTAATACATACATACCTCAAATAAGTTTGTTTATGTGATTTCCTTGTGCCTGTCAAGAGCCATTTCTGACCATTTGGCATATTACATGGTAGAATTAGCCCATAACTCGTCAATTAACTTTATACAATTAGACCAGGTTTACGAATCAATACAATACCAGAATGCAAAGGCAGATGGAAGTATGACAAATCATCAGAACAGAAACCTTCCAAATGAAATAATATTCTGTAATATGCTATTTGCAAGCTGTCCTGTTGGTACCAGCTTATGTATTGCACAGTTAATAAACAAACAATATTTTTTGCATGTGTTCTGTACAGCATAATTGAGTTCCCTGAATTCCCCAAAACTGAAATATCGACAGAATTAAAATTGTGGGCCTGCTAAAGCCAAATAAAGTCAGCCTAAACAAATCATTGTACAATCTGTCACATTTACTAAGGGATAATGTATGCTTAAAATTGTGACAATGATGTAAAGTCTATTAATTGATTAAACACACATGTCAGCCTACAGTAAATTATACAATTGAAACTACAAAGTTATTGTTAAACATTTTGCCTGCAAAAGTAATAAATGCATTTAATTCCACTGCTACTTTTGAATGATTAATAGCAAAATCTTAACTAGTTCTAAAGGTTCAATTTCAGGCGCGATAATCCGCTTAGCCCAGTAATAAATACCGGTATTGTAAATGTTCTTACAGTTGGACAGCTGTTCTCAATCATCTTCCTAACCCTTCCCCCTAAACTCTTAAACCCTCCTCACCATCACCAACTCCTTCAAATTGCGAAAATTCGTCAGCAATCATCCAACCTTACTTGATTGGCTTCCAGAGGAAGATATATTTTAGCGGTTGAATTGGTAGCGGTACCTGTGAACAGAGCAATTTAGGGCTCCTGTTTACAAGGGTGTTTGCAAACATGCTGCAACCAGGCTGAGGGTGTTTGCACGTTTCTGGCAAACGAGGCAAGAGGACGGTTACAGGGTTTGTTCACAGGATGTTTACCTTTACTTTCATTTCCTGTTTTATTTCGAACAAATCTGAAATCAAAACAAACTGTATTTATGTGAAATATGGACAAAACTTAAGTTATTTTAAAATAAAATGATGCAATATTAATTTTTCATTACATGCAGATGCATAGTTAAATTTATTTGTACAGTGTAATTCTATTCCTGATAAATCAATAACAGCTCCATGGTGGTAGCCATTTATATTCACTGAATATTGCATTTTAGCGATTTCTTGTAAATGCAAACAGTTTCGGCAAACGCTTGCTTACAGCTTGTGACCAATTCAACCGCTAAAATACGCCTATTGACTGCCTATCCCTCTCTGTCGTCCTCCAAGCTATCCGGATCTTCTCCCACTGTAGTCACTCCTGAATAACTGGGGACGTAACTCCCCTATCCTCCCTCTCTTCACCATCTTCAACAACATAACAAGCCTCTCCACTCTTTCCAACCCATTTCTTTCATCATCCATGATGGCCTGTAGTTTCCCTCATTCTCATATTTTCATCCTTGACACCCTCTGCTGAACCCTCCTCCAGCTCCTGTACTATCCTTCCTTGTAAAGATTATGCTCTGCAACTGTGTAAAACGTAGTCCAGCACTGGACGTACCATTGAGGTGTATGTATTAGGGATGGGACCTCGATACCAGCGATACCTCGATACCCTCGATACTTTAGAGTATCGAGTATCGTGTGAGAATTTTGTAAAGTAGTAAAGTATCGACATTATTATTATTTTCTTATAAATATTTGGAACATAACGTTGGAGAACTTCAAAATATTACATTTTAGAGAGGACATCAGGAATCCAGTCTAATTAGCCGTGGATAAGGCCGGGCAAATGTTTCGTCCGAAAATTTTAACCTTAAGCCCCTAAAGTTTGTTAGAGTTGTTCAGGATCCACTAATCAAAAATTCTGTACATCATAAACTACTTGCAATATTACACACAGAATTAAAAAAATATAAATAAAAATAAATAGAAACAACTTAAAACAATAAAACTCCCTTAACAATTGCTGACTTTATCGTGTAGACATCGCTTTATTTCCCGTTTCATAACATTCATCAGAATACAAACCGGCGGTAACGGTAAAATAAAAAAAAAAACTTTATCACAAACTTTATTTTGTCACTTTTCGAATTGGGTGTAAGGCCAACAGTAGGCCTACACGTTATATAGTTTATACTTTATAGACCTACAATTATTACCAGGAAACGGGAATGAGGCTAGAACAACAACAGTTGTGATGCCATATTGTTTAATGATTACCGGATCTCCGATCTACGGGCAGTGTTGCCAAGTCAAAGAATTTCAGCCCGCTAAATTTTGTTACAAAATCCACTAAAATTCCGCTAAAAGGAATAATAATATATAATAATGGCTATCGTGAAGACATAAATTATTTTACATATTTAGTTTTTGTTGTAAAAATCCTTATTTCAATCTGATATTTTTTTGAATACTTGATAGCAGAATAATTGCTGGTATCCGAACGCAAAGTGTCGAAATAAATCCGCCTATGCCAATCGAACTAAAAAAAAAAGGTTGCTTTTTCAGCATAGTTTAAATTTATTATGGGCTTGTCTGTAGTAGTTTGTTGCGACGAAAACAGTATACTATGTCGGAGAATTCGTATTATAAGATATTAAAATTGATTTAAGAAAGTATTTGAACAGTAAAACTTACACATGAATTGTGTATGTGTAATACAACATAAAAGGTAAAATAACTTGGTATTTTTAAGAAGTTTTCATTTTTTCGCAAAACAATTAATTATGAATGGCACTTCGGTTAATAAATACACACAACGCATTCTGTGCATCTGTCGTGGCAATAGCCTAAATATAATATTGAACTTTGAAATAACATGCCGCCATATTTGTTCCATCTTTAACTTTTTTTAATAGCAACCGCTTGGCTGCTTACATGCTATCAGAGTTAATCTGTTCCCACCCCTTTTCACTATAATTCATATAATATCGAAGATACCAGAACATTTTACTAAACTGCTAATTTCCGCAGTAAAGCGTCTAAAAATCTGCCAATAATTTCGCTGTCCGCTAAATAGAAAATTTCTCCGCCGAACAATAATTTTCCCCGCTAAAACTAGCAGGAATTCTGCTAAGTTGGCAACACTGTCTACGGGCCACGATTGGTTCAGCAATGCGCTGTTCTATGTAGAGTTCCGTTCCCCTAACACAAGTAACCAATGGCAGTGAGAGGTGATACTCTTATATCAGACGGCCGAATCGCTGGTATAGCGATCCGGCCGACTGATGGAACAGCATTGTATCGCACTACCATTGGTTACTTGTCATGGGCGTGGTACTCTTTTTGGAATGGCGAGCGCGTGGCTAAGCTAGAGCCAATCAAATTATCAAAGCAAGCAAACACAAGCACGCTCGGCTGTTTGACATTAGAGAGAGGGAAAAACGTAAACAAATTTAATAGTGTTGATTTTTGGACGAAAATATTCTAAGTTATTCATTTTGAGAAGCGTACGTTTGAAGCTTTGAAGTTATGTAGTGTATACGTTACTACAGAGAATGGTAAAATGAGTGACTTTATTGGCAGTTACGTTTGGAAGCACTTTAAAGTGGATCCTGTAAATGACACATTTGCAATGTGCGGCTTGTGTCTGAAATGGTTTTCGCGCGGTGGACGGTCCCACAATACTTTGAATTTGAAAAAACATCTTTCAGCAAAACACAGTATTGGGACACTAAAATCTTCTAAAGCAACAGTTGCATCAACTCCAAGCACCAGTTATTGCGAAGAAATAGAATGTGACGAACCAGGAACATCCTCACAAAGCACTTCTTCGAAATGCTCCTAGCCTCAACAGTCTACTGCCTCTAAAACATCACTATTTATGTGGGACAAAAAAAAATCTTTGCAACCTACTTTGTTTAGATTTATTGACAGCAAGACAAAGTACAAACCTGGTGACCCCAGAGCACGTAAAATTTCAAGACTCATCGGAGAAATGATTTGTAAAGACAATCAACCATTCAGCATAGTGGAAGACGAAGGTTTTAGATCCCTTGTACATCACTTGGAGCCATGATACATTTTGCCATCAAGAAAATTTTTTTCGAATTTGTTACTACCTGAAATGTATCAAGAGACTAAACATAATGTAATGAAACTCTTAGAGGAAGCTTCTTACATTGCAATCACAGCTGACATGTGGACATCAACTGCAAGTGATGATTACATGAGCCTTACTGTCCATTTTATTGATGCATCATTTCATTTGCAACATTTATGCGTTGAAGTAGTCCCCTTTCCAGAAATAAGCCACACAGGAATCAACATAGGAAATTTTCTAAGTGAGACACTCAATGCTTGGAATCTCACAGACAAAGTAGTGTCAGTAGTGCATGACAATGCTGCAAATATTGAAAATGCCCTGAAAGTATCTGGCTTTCCACATTCTTCATGTTTGGCACACACACTGCAGCTAGTGGTTAAAGACGGGGTTCTTCAGAACAAAATTGTTGTTAAGTTGATAGCTGTATGCCATCAAATCGTTGGCCATTTTAAGCATTCATCTAAGGCAACCAAAGTTTTGAATAGTGCTCAAGACCACGTTGGTGTTCCAAAGCATCGTTTGATTCAAGATGAAAAGACACGCTGGAACTCAACACTGCACATCTTGTCACATTTATATGAACAGACACGTGCTTTGATATTAGCTTCATCAGACCTCAAGTACCTGCTGAATTGAGTGCATCTCAGTGGGAATTAATGGCAAACATCATTGAAATACTAAGCATCTTTGATAAAGCAACATTTGCAGTCAGCACATCATCAGTTACATCTTCTGAGGTTATTCCCATTGTCAACAGCATGCTAAGTGAACTGGAAAAACCTGCACCAGTTGGATCTGGCCTAGGTGGATTGAAAAATGATTTGAAGACTTCTCTCAGTCATCGCTTTATGGATATGGAAGGCAACACTTTGTACTTCCTTTATACTCTTCTAGACCCCTGTTTGAAAGGAAGTGTTTTCAAAAGTGAAAGCATGCTGGAACTGGCTAGAGATAATCTACTTCAAGAAGTAACCAATCTGAACCAATCATGTGAATCGTCTGTAAATCCAACATTGGTAAGTCTAGTAGACTTTTTTTTCTGTTAAACTATTTGCAATATTATATTAACATTAACTTATACATTTATTAGTAATATCTATGATCTCACACTGTTTCAGGATTTAACACAATCAGCAGAAAGTAGTGAACACCGTGGCATGTGGTCACTGTATTAAAAAATAATGAAACAACCTACAGCCTACAAACCAAGTACAAAAGATGAAGTTGATACTTACCTGAAAGAGCCACTTCAGCCACCCACTGCAGATATCTTCAATTATTGGGAAAAAAATTCAACATTTCCAAGTCTCAAAAACTTGCTGTGAAATATTTGTGTGTGCCACCTGCTACAGTGTTCTCAGAGCGATTGTTTAGCTCTGCAGGGATTGTGTGTGATAAAAAAAGAAGTAGACTGGATCCAGAAAGAGTCAGGATGTTGGTCTTCTTAAACAAAAACTTGAAACACAATTCCACATAAACTGTGTATAGGCTAAGTAGTTTAGTTACATATACATAATAGGCCAAGATGTTAAGCAGACTGGGTAAACAATAAAAATTTAGTGTAAACATAAAAATTTTATTGAATGTTCTGAGTGATATGCAACGTTAAGCCCTAATAAAGTTGAGTGTGGTATCGAGAAAGTATCGGTATAGAGTATCGGGAGATTATTGTGGTATCGGTATTGGTATCGAGTATCGAGAAAAAGTGGTATCGTCCCATCCCTAGTATGTATGCTTTACTGACTCCATTAGGCGAAACCAATATAGGCGTATTTTAGCGGTTGAATTAGTCAAAAGCTGTTAGCAAGCGTTTGCCGAAACTGTTTGCATTTACAAGAAATCGCTAAAATGCAATATTCAGTAAATATAAATGGCTACCACCATGGAGTTACGAAATTGTGTATTTGCTATTGCCTTATCAGGAATAGAAGTGGGCGGTATAAAGGAATGCCAGAGATGTAGTTGCTAGGAAACTTAAGAGTAAATATAAGGTAGAGGGAGTATCCTCTATACAGCTGTGTACGAAATTGTGCGTTCAACATGTGTCACGTGACTTTAGTGAAATATGGAAATAACATTGAAAGCAAAGATGATAATTGCTAAGTAATCACAACTATGTTGGGTTATTTTGGCACCTAATGAATATATGAACTAAGAATAGCATACTACCATATTATCGCGTAGTATAACTGCGTAGAAATTTAAGAACGACAAATGTAAACAATGTTTGCCACGTTACTGTTTTCCTTAACACAGCTGTTTTTAGTAAAAAGTAAATATTAGCTACATACTTACTATAAGGTTTTGAACCGAGATCTTGGTGACACTAAATATATATTCTGGAAGGCACGCCATGCGTTTCAAACAACACGACTGCATTTTTATGCCAAAAAAACATAAATAATCAACACCAAACTCTCGAGACCATGTTGGACACACATTTGTGACGTCATGTTCCCTCTACAATATATTACCTCTATGCTAGGAAACGTACATTGCAGTAATGTTTACTGATTTAATGTTCCGATATTATCTATTTACTGGCGGTGAAAATATTTTGCTGATTAGTGACGCTGTTCCCTTATTGTTCACGGACAGTGGCGAACTGTCAGTGATATCAGTGAAATCAGTGAATAACGGAAGGCAGCCACGGTCACGGAAAGCTGTGAATTTTCTGTGTACCCATAATGCACAACTTTATTTTGTACGACTGTCTGTGGAGCTGAAGAAAGAAGGTAAATATTGTTACGACAAAATGAAAAATAAGATATGTATGAAGACCTTTCTTAACAGCTGAAAGTGTAAAATGTGAATTGATTTGTGTTCAAAGTGTAATTGTGCTACAAAATTATCCGTGAAATTATGTATGGTGAATCAATTTAATTATCAAGAAACTGTCGTTTCAAATAAATGTGATCATGATCCTTGCCATATCTAACTAAGTCATGAAACTTTGCATATTAAATAGGACCACACGACTGTAGGCAGTAACTGTCAAACAATTTTTGACAATGTGGGCTTTACTGTGTTCTTTCTGACTGAACCCTCGCTTATGCGAAGTATGCAAATGTAGGTAATAATCATTGCACAAGACCAGCAACCATATATATTATCATTTATTACATTATTTAGTATAAGAACACCACAGTATAATATTACAAACGTCATAAAAAATATGTTACAAAATAAAAATTACTCTCAATCCACTTAGGAAATCTAAATGACAAAATTCACAACACCAGTTTCTTTGTCATAATTTAAAATTAACAAAGATGTTAAAGTTTTGGTTTGGGAGCCTATTAAAATACTTAGTTCCTAACAAAATAACAATATTCCGCATTAAAACTTAGTATTAAAATTGGTACAGTATACATTTTTGTGCTAACCTACTCTCTAGATATTGGTGTGATTTGTAGGCCTATTGTCTACAAATCACACCAATACCTAGAGAGTAGGTTTGCACAAAAAAGTATACCAATTTTACAAATGTTTGAGATGACTTAATCAGTATACAAATTAATATAGCTAAAAGGGTTATTGTGACAAACTGTCTAATAATAAGTAACACACAGTTTCGAGCAGACTCCTTCCCATCCACATAGCACCAATCCTCCAGTCCCTTTCCAATCCTTACAACCACCATCACAGTCACCAACTTCCCCCGCAGAAAGCTTCACTCCCTCAGAACATTCCACTTCCTCACTGTTCTCACCACCATTGACCGTCTGCCCCTATCCCGTTCTCATCCATACCCTCTGAATCTTTTTCACTGTTATTTCCCTTGTACATAAAAGTTATCTTGCTTAGCTTGCAGGCCAAACCGTCCCATACTCCCCCCCCCCCCCCAATTCGTTGCCTTATACAACCTAACAAGCCCTTCCATCCTCCTCCTGTCCCTTAACAGTTTCCATCCCAATTCCTCCATTATCACCCTAGGCCTAAAGTTCCTTTCCTCCTCACCAGCCTGACCTTGCTGTAATACATTTTAACATGTTATTTATATTGCAGACACATAGCGTGTCCAAACATTTAGATGTTTTGTGGGTTTACGTAAGTTGCTTTGTCACTCCCTGAAGACTCCACGGCTACTGTGTTAAAGAGATTGATCAATGAAATTTATGGCATGAAGTCTTGAAGAAAATAGAAGCAGTAGTCTCAGCCCAGTAGAATTCTCTTCTTAAAGTAACTATACCTTCATCCCTTTACTAATACAAAACCACATAAACATGAGGCCACTCAAGTAATATAGAAAATAGCACTTCCTTCCCAAACCCTTTCTAACATTACAAACCCGTTCATCTTACCAATTTCTTCAGCAGAAATTACTCTCCCTCATTGATTTCCAAAGCATAGACTGCCTACCCCTAATATTTCATGTACTATGGGTTGTAAAATATTATTCTGGCATAATAATGCATCAGTTTAAGCATTTTAATGATTATTCTGCAAATGTTACAGTTTCCAGAAGTTACTGATTAAAAATGTTATATTTTGTTCGGTGAACTTGAAACTGGTTTTTAAATAACCCAACATTAATAGCATAGTAATTTTTCATGTACGTTGTCTGCACGCCACACCCTCACATAGTAGGCTATTGACATTGTCACAATGTGCTTTGTTAAAGTACAGATGCAGAACAGGTGCAGACATTCTTACAGAGTAACGTACTCTGTAAGTCACTAGCATGTTGCCAGCACATGTATGCAACATACTGCAAGATCCCGTCTGCAACATTGTCAGTGTGACATTTCTGGCATGACATGTACTGTCAATATGCTAAAAGATCTCAACTGCAAGGATACATCTTCAACATTGCTGGTGTAACATTTCTGGCACATACAGATATGCTGATGATTCTGCCACCAAATTAGCACATTGTAAGATTGCAGCAGTTTCATTTTGGTCACAATCTACGCTGTCTAGGAAAATATCTATAAATACAATGCCTAAACTGAACTGGACACTTAAAAAGAAGGCATGGCACATACACTTGTAAACGCCAATTGAAATAACATAAATTTTATGTCAATATGTGTGAATTTCTAGAAAGTAATTTCTGCAACTTTGTGAGCTGTGTGCACTAGTGCTATGTGTTTCTGGTGAACTATTTATAATTTAGTAATCATATAACCTTAACACACGTTCAAGAGATAACACCATTGCAAAATATTTGCTAAAAAATAATGGCAAAAATAGTTTTCTAGGGGTTGCTCTTTTTTTCTTATACTGTGAACTTCTTGCAAATTTTAATGAATGGGTATGGATGTTAATATATGTATATACAGTATATGTATATATGTATTTATTATTCAGTTGAACTACAGTAAGTACATAACAGTACAGAAACATAGGAATTTGTCAAGTTTACAGCAATTAAAACCCTATGTACAAAAATTTATACAAACCCTCACTGAATATACAGTATAAGTACACCAGGTGATATACAAGTCCAACATCAAGGAGAATAATAATTATAAGAATTGAATGGTATACAGAAAAGTTACTCCAGCAATTGCAGTAACGCAATATCCATCACTTTGAATAAATAATAATGATAATATAATCATAATGGACATTAATATTAGTTTATGAATACACGAAAATGAAAAGATAGTGGCATAGTGAGCCATTTTTCCAACAATTCCAATAGGTACTATCTCACAATCACTTTATACAATATTAAATGAACGTAATAGCTTTACAATGACTCGAGTTATTTACAAGTACATTATCACAGTTAAAAAGGTATAACATTGATTGAAAATCATTGAATTTTTCCCTCAGTGACTGCAGCATTACAATCAATCTCTTTTTAATCAAATCACTTAACAAGGACACTTTAGTTGTTTACAATGGAGCATCAATATACTTTTAAAGGTACATAATGAATGTGATAATCTGTAGAGAAATGGTCAGTTAATATACAGTAAACAAGGTTATGTTTCCCAAAATCATGTTCTTTTACCCTCCACATCTGTAAAAAATTCTTTCAGTGTATAAAAGGGATGGGTTAAGAGCACTGCTTTAATGTGAGATTTAAATTTATTGTTACTTTCTAACGTGGTTACTGTTTCAGGAAGCGTGTTATAAAGTAATCTTCCCATATGAAGGATTCCCTTTTCAAATTGATAAGTTTTATGTAGAGTTGGTTTCAGAGTATCAGCTCCTCTGGTATAGTGAGTGTGAATGTCTTTTTGTTTGGAGAACAGCTGCTTATTATGATGGGTAAAAATTAAGACTCTGTAAATATACTCATTAATAAAAGTTAGTAGGTATACTTAGATCAACAAATTGGTTTCTACATGTAGAGTTTCTTGTGGCTTATGTAATAATGTGAATGGCAGATTTTTTTAGTTTAAGGATTTTTTCGTTTCCCATGCCATTTCCCCAGATTTCAATGTTGAAAGACATGATTGAGTGGAAGTATGAATAATACACCGTTAACCTGGTTTTTTGGTCTACAAAATTTGAGATTTGTCTCAGGGCGAGACACACTGAATGTAATCTTTTTGCCACATAAATAATGTGCCCAGTGAACTTAAGTTGTTCATCTATGTGGACACCTAGAAATTTAGTGTTCGAAACTTGTGAGATTTGGTAATTGTCTACTTTTACGTCAATACCAGAGTTGATTTTGCATTTAGAGTTTTTGAACTTTATGTAATTGGTTTTGCTTGCATTGAGAAGAAGTTTGTTATTAACAAACCATTCATTCATCTGATGTTTAGTGATAATGATTTGTTGGGTAAGAATTTCAATATTATCCCCTTTCAGTATAATTGAGGTATCATCTGCAAAGAGTACAAGGTTGCCCTGGCTAATCTGCATAGGCAAATCATTAACGTATATTAAAAACAGTAATGACCCTCGACTACTGCCCTGTGGGACTCCATTTTTAATTATTGACCAGTTTGAATGCTTAGTAAGACCCCCAGACTTTAATTCCACTTGTTTCCTTTCTGTTAAGTAGGATTCCATTAAATCATGTGCTATACCTCGAATTCCATAGTGATGGAGTTTATCCAGTAGAATTTCATGATGAACCAGGTCGAAGGCTGTATTACATTCTTTTTACTATGCGATAATTTACTACAGTTTTTACATAAGAAACTGATATTATATTGAAAAGATCTTTTAAAAATAATTTTTTCTATAATTTTACAACAAACCATGTGTTATTATATTTACTTTTCATCTTGTATATTTATTGCAGTGCATTAAAAAATATACTGTTCATCCACGTAATTTTTAGGCCTGTACCTCTTATTGTATAGCACTCTTGGTAAGTTATGGTCTACTTAGAAAAAAAAAACAATAACTCAGTACTGAATGATGGATAGCCTAATATTAGCAATTCCTGCCTAGAAAACAAGCATAAGGTTGGCATTAATTTTTTATGTGACATTACAGATAATGTAAAAAGCTACTATGCTGAATATTTGTTGGCTTCTTCAGCTGTATTTGTTCAGCGTGATATGTAATAATGCACATAAATCGTGCTGAAAGGTGAAATTCACACAGTGTTTAAACAGTGTCAATACGCGAATAACAAGCGAATATTAAATAGTTATGTACATTTATTATGTTTTCTGACATGAAATATAATCATATTGTAGACGTATTTGAGTGATACGGCTCCTTGACTTACGAGACAAACATGTCATCCTGTCCGGCATGAAGAACGGACGCGGTGAGATGAGGAGGGTGGATAAGTAACGGAATGGGAATGAGAAAGTTGGAGGAAACTGGAGTGCCCTGAGAAATCTCACCGCCCAACATTAATGTTCGTCATGTTTCACACATGCAAAAATTCCGGATTTACTCATCAAAACTTACATAAGGTCTAATCCCTCGACCACCCTGGGCCATTATCGGTATAAATAATGATCCATGTGTAAATATGAATTTTTTCGGAAAAAAATCTTCTTAGTATATTTTATCGAATTGGAGTTACCAAATAATAAAATGTACAGGAAAGTTAAAATTAAAGTGCATAAGTAATCACGAATATGCAAGAGCCATGGATTGCTGTGGATGAGTGGTCAGGCCACTTTCCACCCACCAAGGCAATCCGATGGCGTCGACGCTTAATTTTTCCACACATGAGAAACTTGCTACTCGTGTATGCATTTTCTCAGAGTTCTCCTGTTTCCCCGCCTTTTTTTTATTTTGTCGCCTTTCAAGTTACCGTAGGACTTCATTTTATGTCACCCTTCAGGTGCAAGCAGATACCTACAGGTTCCCAAGAAGGCAGGATATCCTGTCCTTGGTGCCCTCCTAATTCAATATTTATTAATTTTATCACAAATGAGAGAGATTATGAGAACCATACAGAAACACCCTACGTTAGATATAGCACAATAACAAAACATTTTAAAACAGTGATTTTGAGTTAATTACAAAGTTCTTGTGAACAGATGAAAAAAAATATATATATAATGGTAATATAGAGTGAGTCATAATTTATGTAACAAACTATGATGATGTCATAGCTAAATTTGAGGAAACTGTAAAATGGGGCAATTTCTTTGAACACGTGGGATGACTTTGGCCATTGTTATTAACATGTGTTTGAACTGAGAGTGAAAATCAATGGAAGTTCCATGTGAATAAACATATTTGGAATTTTTCATTGAATACATTTCTTACTAAGGGCTGTCATATGCGGGAATCATTATTTCTAAATAACCGAAATAAATTGTGTGTATGTATGAGTGTGTACATAATTTTATCTTCTTATTTTACAGGCAGCAGCGAACTTGAAAGATCTTATTTCTTGGTGTCAGAAATAAATTTTGCTTGACCCCCTTGTTGTTTTCTAAATCGTTCTTCAACAAACTACTTCTCTTGTTTTAATGTCGCAAGACCATATCTAGTCAATACTTTCCTCGTAGCTAACCCGGGCAGAAGTACTAGCAGTCATGCATGACAACTTGCACGCTGGACACCCAGGTGCCAAGAAGATGATGCGCAATGTAATGCGCCACTTCCACTGGCCTGGCATAGCATGTGCGGCGAGAGAATATGTTCGGAAGTGTATGTCTTGCAGTCACTACAAAGCTAGGAGACGGGATGGTGTTCAACAACAACAGGCCAGAGTCCCGACGGAGCCCTTCGATACCATTGCCTTAGACATAATGGGCCCTTACTCAAGGACAGCATGCGGTAAACGATTCATTGTTGTGGTCACCGACCTCTTCTCCTGGTTGATAGAAGCATATGCGGTAGGAAATGCACGAGTTGGCAATATCGCCGCAGTACTGAAGAGCGATTTTTCCCTAGGTGGCGTTACCTCCGAGTCGTCCTGTCGGACAACGGGACCCAATTCAGTGGGCGCAAGTGGCGAGATCTCTGTGGCAAATGGGGCGTAACTGCCCACAACACACCGGTGTATCACCCAAGAGCAAACCCCACAGAGTGCAGAAATCAGGAGCTCAAAGTACAGCTCCGCCTCCATGTGGGCAAGGACCACACCAAATGGGCCAAACAGTTGCCACAGGCTTTGTTTACGCTGAGACGGCGAATGAATGACGCGACGGGTTACTCACCAGCTGAATTATTACAAGGGCAAGACCTACCCCTTCCGGGGTAGTTCAATTGCCAGCAGGCAGCCATACCCACAATACCGGAAATCGGCGAAAGGCGCAAGGAACGACGACGTCACGAAATTGCACGAGCGCGAGAAAATCAAGAATGGTATATTGGGAAATGGGTACCCACCACCACTCGACAACCAGAGATGTTACAGATAGGACAAAAGGTGTTTGTGCGCGAACATCAACTGTCATCTGCCGAAAAAAATTTCTGCGCAGGACTAACGCAAAAATGGAGTGGCCCACACGAAATCAAGAAAGTACTAAGTCCATCCACATATCAGGTAAAAACAGGTACACGGAGCATGGAAAAAATCCACAGGGACGACTGGCGGCGCGCACAGTGCTCAGACATTACAGAAGCGCATGCCAATGTGGGGCAGTCTGCGGTAGGGCGACCCCGGAGACCACAGGCGACGCTGGACATCGAAGACACACCTGGACAAAAGGAAACAACCCACAGTGTCCCTGTCATGCTAACTGAAGGGTAACTGAGTGAGCGGCCGTCACAAAGGGAACCCAACGGAAAACAAGACACGAGCCTACTAGAGAGCGGTGAATCAGTGACGACTAACGTCACGGACAACCAAAACACTGCAGCAGGTACCACGGAGAAAGAGACTGGACCTGATGATACCGCAGTGGTATTGGAATCACGCCCCACTCCAGACGAAGCAGCAGATGAGGGAGGGGGTGCGACAGGCCTGGCAACACCGGCGGGTGTACAAGGTAACCATACATCTTCTCGGCGCCGACCCCGCGAACAGTCACCTCACACAACGGCAGACAACCAGGAAGTCGAGGACCTGGGCGACTACGCGTCACCGCGCCGCTCCAAGCGCCCTCGTCATCATCTCCAGTTATGCCAGTGTTGTGCGAGCAACCCCAGGAGACACCTAGCCCTGCAGCAACAAGGTCGCAGCGGCAGGCGCGCTGCGCACAGAATAGCAACAGGCGCAGATCCACAACCACCTCGATATTTTCTGCGCGTGCGGTGCTCACCAAATCCAGCTTCTTGTTGCATGTAGGCACACACTCTGCGCAACGGTCTCCCAGTGGGGGGAGTTTGACGTGCGTTGACACACACGCATCTATCAGCGACCGTTGGCGCATCGCAGCGGTGCCACAGTAATGGTATTAACACGCCAGATATAGGAACACGCCCAACTCAGCAAGCCGACCGACGGCAACAACTGGAGGGCTACCTTAATATCGCCACGTGGGAAATACTACAGGACAAAAGAAAGTAAAAGGAGCCACCACAAAACCATGCTCAGGCAACACACACACCTGTAGCACCCATTGAGGAGCCCGGCCATTGGTCGTTTCTGTGGGCATTGAGCAGTTGCTGTACACAACGTGTTCAATTCCCGAGACACCAAGTTATGGAAACAGACTGTGTAACGTTGGGAACATATGGGATGAGTGCAGCCACATTTTGGAAGGGTCAACGGCCCTAATAACACCAACTTTGTCGCGAGACACGGGAAATAGTGAAGTTAGAAAATCACCTGAAAGTAACAAGAAGAGGTTCGTCCGAGTCGCCACCACGACCCAGGGCGGCAACTGCATGGAGCGATAACCGGCGCCGAGCGTGCCAAGTGTTTGTGTGTAAATTCAAAATAACCCAATATACATTCTCTTGTAGTGCAACTAACAAAGTGTTATGTGAATTAAGGCCAGCCTGAACTTTGAGAGACAGGTTAACAAGATAACCGGGGTGGAAGGCCATTTAAATAAATTTCCCTACAAAAATCAGTCTTTTTATGTAAATCAATCAGTGCACTTTTTTTTAAGACAATGTTATAGCATCAGTAGTTATTGTGTCAACTATATTGTGTTTTGTGTATTTGCTATTTAACTCCCATGCGTGGAAGCGGAGAGCGGTAATTTTTCTGCGCCCTTTCTCGCCTTGTGCGAGGGAGGACGTCATGTTGAAGTCAATCTTGTTCCGGGCGTGAGGGATGACGGCCATGTGACGCCGCGGTTCCTGGGCCTTCGAGTCGTACTGAATCCATTGTGCAAGGACAATAAAGCAGTGGCGCCCCAACCTCGTAGACTCACAGTTCGCCCGAGGATTTATGTTCACTTTAGTGTTATAGTCGCACAGTACCACGGTTCACTGTATTCGCCACCCCCAGGCATCGAGAGGGGGATCCGCTTCACGTATGCGAGTCTATGTTGTTTTATGTTTTCGGGAACTATAAACGGAGTCCAGACGTACGTTTTGTGTTATTTCGAGCATTGCCCCATCCGGGCATTCCAGGGAGCTAGACCCTTCCTGTTAAAACTAGCACCTTGTGGGTTCAACACTCACCTCAACTAAGGACGTGGAGGACTTAAAGGGACACAGCCACACGGGCGGCAGACCTACGCCCCAGCAGCAGCCGGCAGCCCACGGAAAGTTGGGATGGAGAGCCGTACACTTACTTAGTGCCGTGGTAATGGCACTGAGGTACCATCTTTTCCTTTTGGCCTCGTACCGACACATCAGGGGTCAAGCAAAATAAATTGGTAGATGGGCGAGTGTCCAGACCTGTACGGTACTTCGACTGTGGTGTTGACCTAAAGTTACAGTGTATGCCAATTACTGCACCCGAATTCTCCCGGTGCACACCCGATGGGTGCCGCGCGTTCCAATTACCGGAACTCTCGTTGGGAGCATTCGGATTTTCGTATTCCAATTGAAAGTTACACTCGATAAGTGTGCACCGGAAGCAGGTTTTGCCTCACCGTCTCGAGAGACGGTGCGGCAAATGAGTTCAATTATGGCGGTGACCTGTGATTGTGTAAACAAAAGAAAATATTTTCTGTGGCAGAAATTATGCAATTATATGACTGTTCGGAACTTAAAAAATGCAAAGAAGTTTATGTGATGCAAACATACAGTTACTATTTTAATATATGTGTTCGTTATGACACGGCGCGGGATTGGCCAGGGTCGGTTCAGGGGAACCAAAGGATGTGCCCGACGTGAGGTTACCTGAGATTGACGTCTGGTGTGGGTCGACGGCCTGTTGGCCATGTAACCTGGCCCTCCTGCCGCTTGTCGGTGTTGGAAGTCCTCGTGGTGGTTTTCGTGCTAGCCTACCTAGCACGCGCTGCTCCCGACGACTCTGGTTGCTGTGGTTCCTTAGGGTGCGAAGGGGAAGAAAGTCATTGATGCCTTTGAGGAAAGCACTGACATGAAT
The DNA here is from genome assembly GCA_003012365.1 of Medauroidea extradentata. NCBI lineage: Eukaryota > Metazoa > Arthropoda > Insecta > Phasmatodea > Phasmatidae > Medauroidea > Medauroidea extradentata. Next base: position 25,364 of record PNEQ01113997.1, read on the forward strand.
TGAAACCAGCGTGGTGGTTTATTGGCTTGAAACACCCTCGAGCAGTGCCATAATTGACCATACGTAAAATATTCGCTCGGAGCGAATCAGTAAAGCTGTGAACTGTGGCGTCGGCCAACAATGGACTTAAGTGAAAAGTTATGAGGGAGGCTCGAATAGCACTGCCCTGACGGGCATCGATCCCTGAGGACATGAAGAGACACAAAAAGGTTCCGGCAGATCATCTAACTTCTTCATCAATATCCCATGGGACACTTTGTCAAATGCCTTCTCAAAGTCTATGAAACAGGCATCCACCTGTTTCCCCTCATCAACTGCCTGTACTATATCCTCTAACAATCCTGCCAACTGAGTCTCGCATGAATAGCCCTTTCTAAAACCATGTTGGTACTCCTGAAACGAATTCCTCTCATTCATAAAGTTGACCACGTACTGCACCACCAATTTCTCCATGA
>PNEQ01113998.1:0-25816 GCA_003012365.1 Medauroidea extradentata
TTAAACGAAATAGCATTTATGACTTAATCACTTTTGGCAGTATACCGACGATATATCAGCTGATATTATAGAGGAACCTAAGTGGAAAGCGAACTGCAATTTTACCCCTTTTAAAGACTACATGTAAATTGCACTAATTCGATCTGCCTTGTAGTTTTTGTGTGTCAGAATTGAACGTTTGCACGCAGCTTTTAACGGATTTCGAGCCCAGAACCTCCCCGAATTTAGACCTGAGTGACAAACAACTGCGTCACGTAACGTCGAAATAATTCATGAAAATAAAATTTATTGAAAAAAAAAAATATATATATATATCTGTGTCCTGGGCTCATAGAGGTTGTACAACACTACGTCTCGATAGGTTACTGTAGTGAAACCTCCTGTATAAGTTGTTTCTCGCTGCTCGTTCCTGCTTTTCGGATCGTCTGCCTGGATTATTGACCAACTAAGTTTTATTCTTAATAATTACGTTTCTTACAAATAAAAAAAAAATACTTACATATTTTTTTAAAAATATTTACGTAAGCATCTCTCTGACGCGAACACCACCTCAATATTGCTACTGGTTAGATAGATATCGTGGGTTGATGGAAAACAAATTTTGTGTTTTTTCACCCTTTTGGGTGTCGAATTTTGAAATATTTTAAATCTACATCTTAGACATTTGTATAAGTATCCAACTGAAGTGTAAATCACATCGTTAGCCCGTTCAGTTGAATTAAAATCGATCATTCACTAAAAAAACACATATCACCCCTGCACAGTATTGAGAAATCTAATTTCCAAAAATCTGAAAACAGTTTTGCGATAATTTCTGTAATCATCATCCTGAAGCAAAAATTAATTGTATATCTCGACGGGTTCGATAGATATCGAGGATTTATCTAAAACAAGTTCAAGGTCTTTTCACCACTTAAGAGATTAAATTTCGCAAAACCCTTAAATCACGTTTTATAATACTTTATTGGTATCTCGTGGACGTAAAAAACACAACATTAGCCCGCTGGGTTCAAGATATATAGACGATTAATTGGAAACGCTTTTCGCCACTTTTCACCCCTTTTCACGTCCTTAGGTGGCGAATTTTGAAAATTCCTGAAATTACTTTTAGGTATTTGACTAAGCATCAATCCTAAACAAAAATCACGTCTCTATATAAAAACCATGGGATCGATATATATCGAATGTGAGTCGAAATCTCATATTACCCCATTTTTAACTAGTTTAGGGTCGAATTCGGAAAATATATTTTTAATGGTACTTGGGATATTTACAAAAGCACCAATTTAAAGCAAAGAGTACTTCGATATCTCGATTGATTCGATAGATATGGAATGATAATCGAAAACACATTTCACGTATTTTCACCCCTTTAAATAAATAATTTCGAAACGATTTTGAGTCCTGCCATAGACATTTGTAAAAGTAACCAATTAAAATTAAAATCACGACGATAGCCAATTGTGTTTCAAAGATAAAGACGATTCATTAAAAACACATTTTGCCCCTTTTTACTGCCTGGGAGTCGAATTAAAAAAAAAAAACCTAAAACTGCTTTTTGGGTATTTACGTAAGCAATATTTTGAAGTGAATATCAACTCTCTATCTCGAAGGGTTCGATAGATATCGATAGTTGATTGGAAACACATTTAACGTCTTTTCAGCCCCTTAAAAGATGAACTTCGAAAAATCCTTAAATTGGCTAATATACATTTTTACAAGTGCCCTATTAAAGTAAAAATCACGATGATAGGCCGTCGGTTTCGAGCTCTATCGACGTTTCTTCGGAAACACATTTCACCCCTTTTCACCCCCTTAGAGGTCGAATTTCGAAAAATACCTTCTTAGTGCTCGCCTACGACCTGAAGGGAACCCCCACAAAAAATTTCACGATTCTAGGTCCAGTGGTTTGGGCTGCAGTTTGATATGTCAGTCAGTCAATCAGTCACCTTTCATTTTTATATATATAGATAATGTAAAAATTTGAAACGTCAGGCGTTTTAACAAGTTATTTTCATTTACCCTAAGACAAGCAGGTTCGGATTCGGTTGATTTTGCCAGCTTACGAGCGTAATCGGCGCGATAAATTACTTTTAAACAAATAGCAGGTGATTCTGGTTTAGTTGTATTACTTTAAGGCTGCAATGGTGCTGAATTACGAACGGTAAATTTGGTTAAATCAGTGAAAATCCAGTCAACAGTCGTATACACATTAGGTAAATATTTATTTATTTTAAGTCGTGTTAAATAATTTCCGTACGGCATCGATTCCTGCTAGGAACATTGCATTCCTTTGTTTTGTTATTAGTTTCAATGTTTAATTTTGTGGGTAGTAAATTTTGTGAATAAATTTCCAAAACATGACAATGACGCGTTCTGTCGTGTAAACCTTTTCAAATGAATAATGACTGTTAAGGTTTTTCTTAAATTACTTGTATAATCACGTCTATAATGGTTCCTGAAAATAAGACATACTTCTATAAGTTAAAAATTTATTAATTTATTTTGTTTTTATATGTAGGCTTATCAAAATATTTTAGTTTATTATTCTCGTGAAAAAAATGCAATATTTATTCCGTTATAGTGGCTTCACTAAAGGTCACGGGCGCCATTTTGCGCTGTTTTTGGTAATATTACTATTTTAAATCCTATAACGGAGCATATACAAATCCGTCGCACAGATATCGTGAAAATTGTTTTTACTAAGTTGACTAATTTTTCATTATAAAAAATTAAAACAATTAAAGCTAGTTAACGACATAAAAGTAATTTTATTGGTCAATAACTAAGCGAAAATATTAAAAATTTTGCTAAAAACATATAATCGTGGCAGGATAATATTAAGCGGTAGTAGCATTGTTGAATTTGGGAGAAAACTATTAGGAATTTTTTTGGAAAAGGAATTTTTATGTTGTGCACCCAACCTTAAATAATAAAACTTCAGTATTATGTACTTATGTAAGTCTTACTTCAATAACAAGACTTTCATACAAAAAAAAACACATTTTATCTACTTTCTTTTCAGTCCAAAATTTCGGTAAAAAAAAGTAGGGGGCACCTTTATATACTTTTCATTCTAAAATTCGGGGGGAAAAAGGGGGGGGGGGGCAACCAGCCCCATTGCGAGCCTTCTCCTCCTGTGAATGACAATGACACTCCAGGCCCGTTGCCTTAAGAAGTAGCATTTTATTTCGGTAAATGTAGGAGCACCTTGGTTCTTCATTCCATTATATCCTGCCTTCAAACGTTTCTAAACAAAAGAGAAATAAATACAGCGGTTAACATAGAATTGTCAAGAGTAAATGTTTACTCACTATAATCACGTAACTGGTTGTGCGCCCTAGGCTAAGTCCCACCTGTAAATCTATCCCGGCAATATCCCTTACACGTCGCAGACGGAGGCTATATATTTACTGCGGGCCAGGTAGGTGCATCGCATCGCGTCCAGGTGTTTTATTTGCTCGCGTGTCTGCATCACTCGCATCTGAGCCCAGGATTGTGACTCACGTGCTGATAACCCATCTTGGATGCTGGACCAGACCATCCAGACACTGCTAATTACAGTTCGCAGCATCTTCGCCCGCCCGCAGCAACAACTGTATCACGACAACATTTATCACTCTGATAACAATCTGCCTCCAACCCTCTACCCTTCCACCATCCTCGTGAAACAAACCTTTCCTCCGGACTGGAGCGTTTCCCACATCATTGTCCTGGACGTGGCAAATCTGATATACGTCTCTCGTGCCGCGGGCGATACATCGGAGACGGCGAATATACACAATGAAGATATGATTTATAGACGCTGCTTTACGGACTCTTCAGCAGCCTGCCCGAGAAACGTTATATGAGGAAAGTGACGCTGGAATAACATCGTATTTAGCGATAATATCTGGGTATTTCAACGTAAATACGTTGCCAATACTGGTGGTTCGGGATAAACTTGAATTTTCCTGCCAATTTTTAACATAGACAAAGCAACTTAAGAGTGCGTGGTGGAGAAATAAACGCTGAAAACATCAATTGATTTCTACGATTTTTTCGAAGCCAATATGGAAAAAATACTCAATGACAATCCTCGATAATGGTATCTGCCAACTTTATGAGCAAACATTTACACAGAATTACTCATTCATTAAGCGTGATCTCTTGCGCCACAATTAAGTGTACGAGATTTCGGCGTCGGAGATTGTTCTTCAGATATACGTTACTCAAAAATTTTTTCTCAGAAAGTTGGCAAAAACTTAAGTCTGGGATTGCTGTTTTTTTTTTTTTTTTAATTTTTATAAATTGGCTTCAAGAAACCTACAATTCTAAACTGAAGCTTTAGCGCTGAATTATATACCACGCACTCTTAACTAACAGTCAGAATATGTATATTGTACAGTATACATAAATTCTAACGTTACAACGAAATATAGTTTTCAATTATTATTCTAGGTAAGGTGGTCTTCAAAAGTTCGCACTTTACCGTGAAACACCTATAAAACAATTGAAATAAAATTTTCAGTAATATTTTGTAAGTTCAGTACATATTTTAATTAAACAATAATTGGTAACGCGTTAGCAGATAGTCTAAAAATATTTTATTAAATTTTTTTGAAACGACAGTACAACGTAAAATCTTGTTTTCAATGTCGTCTCTTGGGTTAAATAAATCTTATAGTTTTAAAAGTTCCATTGCTGTAGTTTTAAAAATATTAGCTTAAAAGTGTTAAGCATCAATATTTCTCACGGTAAAAGTTTTCATTATATTATTTTTCAACCGAGTAATATTATTATTAACTCATCCATACATTACTTTAATCACATTCTTCTCGCTGTCATATCTAGTTGTTTACAACAGATTTCAAACTTAAAACCTTCAATTTATCTCTTTTATACGCATATTTCAGTCACATACTATTTTAGGATAAAATTCCGGACTGGACTGAACTTTAACTAAGCCAACACAGAACGGATGAGTAATGAACAAAGACTAAAAAACTACACATAATGGAATCTTAAATCTTGGTATAATAAAATCATATAGACATTAAGAAGACCTAGACCAGACAGTGTGTAGATACATTTTTTAAACCGAGCAACACACTATTTCTTTAAAAAATCTCGCATACATATATTAATTGAAATTTCTTTTCTTTGAAAATAATTTGTGTACATACATTGTATTTAAATTTATTTTGCAGTTCAGTTTATATATAGAAAACCAAGCACTAGCCCTAGACGATCTTAAGAGCTCTTATGGATACCTATTGCAACCATTTCGTCTTCGTTCAGTTCAGTCCTATGTGCGTGTAAAGTAAACGTTTCAATCCGCATTCTATACTTCAGTTCACCTCGCTACTGGTTTGGATTACTCATTTTGCTCTTATTTCTGTCCAGTAGGAGGTACTTTAAAATAAAATTTCAATTAAGAGTTCGTATTACGTTCACTCCAAGTTCAATCCGGTTTAAACTATTTTTCTAAACACAGACTTATAATTATTTCTATGCAGCCCTACAATCGTAAGTGTTAATAAAAAGGAAATATTTAACTGTTAGTTACATCACAGGTAACACACACAAAAAAATCAACGTTTGTTATCGTCAAAAGTGATATGAACAAAACAACTTCACTAGTACGTATAAAATTGGCTATGTATATTGTTACGGGGGTAACTAGGGGCGTGCTTAGCTTCCAGATGTAGTTAACTCACGAGAGGTACACAACCTTAAAATAGGTTAGCTATCAACAATAAAAATTAAAGTTAAATAATTCGTTTTAAGAATTTAGTACAAAAACAAAAATATAAGAAACGTTTACAAAATGTTGACTAGAATTGACAAGCAAGATAACAAAAAAAAAAACATAATTATCATTATTGCTACATTTCCATTTCTGCGACACAAATATAGTTACTGTTATTAAACTTAATAACCTAACAATGTTTACCATCTAACAAATATCTAGATTTGTTTTCCAGACGTCTGGACTGTTCACAAGTCCAGAGCAATTAATTCGATTATTTACGTCTCTTATCGTCACACATAACGGCCTCAAGGTAGGGGGTATTTCCAAATAAAAAATAAATAAATAAAGTTAACTTACATGTTTCGATAGCCTGTCTTCATGCTCTATTCCAGCGGGCACCTTCCCACTGTCTCTGGCCGATGACAACGACCCCAGGGGGAGAGCATAACCCCCCCCCCTTATAAAGCTCATGCCCTGCTTAGCCCGCATTTCGCGCGAGGCGTAGACCCCAGTGCAGTGCCCCCGACATGTGGAAACATAACCACCCGGGTTTTCGGTTAAATCTCCACGACCAGTAGCAATCCACAAGGACCATGCCAAAGCACGAAATATAAATCCAACAAAATCATGAAATTTCGAAATAATCGGAAATTTGTGTAAAAAATTAGGGCCTCATAAAAATCAAACGTAACGATATAATTTAATGTATACGCCGTAAACTACCTATTCAAAATAAATTTAGCAATATGCACTATTTATAATGGCAAATTCATACATAATAATTAATTTTTATGTAAAGTAATGTCAATGTTATAAAGAATTAAAAACTTCAAACTTAAAATAAGAAAGTTTGTAAAGAGAGGTATGGGAAACTCCACCGATGTTGAAACTAAATTCGAAGATAAACAGTGCTTAGAAATGAAAATTTTATGTTTAGAATATGCAGAAACACTATTCAAATTACACTAAGCTATTAATGCTGAATTTCGCTACATATGTTCAAAACCACAGTGTGCAGAAACACGCCGGCTAATAGAAAGCCGTATGTACGTAACTGGGTCAAATACACTGTACGTCTTCTTTATTCGGAAATCACAGGCACAAAAAGTGAGAAATCTTATAGATATTACTCTTATCAAGTCTCTTTATGGATGCAGACGTACGGGCGTGAAGCCGGGATGTGATAGATCGAAAACTGGCAGTGTGCCATAAACGAGGAGAAAGCCACTAACACTTGCGATAACCCAGCAATTCTCCCGTGAGTTTCTCACGCATGAAAAATATGGACCCTAATCTACACGTAATTTAAGGGGATGCTAATCTTAACCGCATTTTCGACCAATATTTCAGAGGTCTAAAAACAGCTGAATTGGGGGCGAAGAATGTGCTACCGCAAATCATGTTCTTCTAAAAATCATAAAATTATTGCTTAACATTTGTACACGTGCCTCATATTTAACAAGAAATTCACTTGTTTTTCGTTGTAAACGACCTCACATATGTCCAATCCCACAGCTACACTAAAATCTAAAGCGGTCATATATCCATAGTACCCTATTTTAAATTGCATCATTTTGGAGAAATAATTAACGCCAATTTGCTAATTTTATATGTATCAAAATGCATCGTATTTATATGAATCAAGCTTAAATGGTTTTATAACTGTAAACATTTTCTGAAGTGGCTGAAGAATTGTTTGTAACTGACTGTAGAAGAGTAGAGCCTACTTAACTTGAGAACCGATTCTTTAATCGCTAAAAAGAGCAGACTTTGTAATACTGTTATCAATAAATCATTAGTGGAACTGTGAAATGACAATTTTATTTCTCCAGGGCAGGTTCTTCCACTTATGTTTTATTGAAATTATCGCGAGTTAAATTCGCTTCTTTTTTGATAACGGCATTCGAGGCGAAGGGCTTAGGAAACAGCTATTTTAAAGTACTTATTTTATAACTTGTTGGTAAACATACGCTGCAATTGGTTACGGAATCTCGTACTCACGTAGTAGTCAAAAAGTGAATATAATTTGAGAATTCCTTAAATTTTTCTACCAAAACGTTGGCCTAAATTACGTATTAACTGCATGGAAGCGTGTTTCAAGTAAGCTCTGTATGATTAACTTATAAAACGTATCTCCTTAAGCTCATAATTGAAAAGAAAACAGAGCTTGGTCGATGATGAAATTTTGCTTTCTAAACAAGGATATATGCTATGACTTATATTATATTTAAAACTCTACGACATAGTCAAAATGGCTAATTCAAACTGTTATATCGCCAAACGCAACGGAGTGTCCTTCAGCTAAATTTTCTGGTCTATCATTCGGACATGAGAACATTTTTGAACGATGTTTATACGGCAGTTGTAAAATGTCGTTTCAGCTATGTTGGAAGACTTCAAACCAGGTTATTTTGTAATGTAAGAGTGACATTGCGAAATCTTCTAAAGTATGTTGTCTTTTCAGAAAGCAGAGCACTACACGCACGAGAGGTTTCGTTGGAAAAAATATCGCATTTCCCGAAGCAATACATCTCATTTGAAGAGCGCACCTTGGAATGCTTGTGCACAACCTGAACAGGAAGTAATTGGTTGTAGAACTGACCTGCCAGTGCTAGCTGCACGATGAAGAAGTTCATGCGGGACTTTCTCCTCTTGCCCACGAGGAGCGCCACCAACACTGCAGAGTTCCCCAGTACTATGAGCGCGAACAGTATCCATAGCACCGTGAACTGCTCCGTCTGAAACAAGCAAGTCAACAGTGAGGCTTCTGGTACAATTGATGTCCGTTGTTGGTGTTATTGTTAGTGATTTGAGTAGGCGACAGTTGAAGGACAGGGTACCAAATACCCAGGCTGTTCAGAATAAACTTATTAAATATTTCTCTCAGTCATTATGTTGCTATCTTTACTATTTCAAAAACGAAAACTTCCACGTAACTAAAAACTAGTGTAAACAACTCATAACTCTAAAAAATTTACTTCTATATAGCCAATTAATAAAAGTGTTTAAATTATTATACATGTTGAAAAGTGCTCACTTTAAAGTGAAACACCCCTAGAAGAATCGCCGTTGGCAGTTGGAGTTGGTGTTGAAGTGGTTGGTGAAGAGATTTTGGTCAGCACTTTACATCTAGGACGAAACCGCTGGTGAGGCGTGACATGATGTGAGTACAGTGAAGCGCCGGAAGGAAGGGGCGTGGGAAACGGGAGATCCCCGAGAAAACCTGCCAACCAGCGGCATCGTCCTGCTCGATTCCCACATTCGAAAATTCGGGAACCGACCCTGCCGGGAATCGATCCCGGATCGCCTTGGTGGGAGGCGAGAGCTCTAGCACTGCGCCTGTGGATGTTGTTCGTGTTATAGTCAAGTTTAATACATTGAACTTTTGTGTAAATCCGACCAATTGAACTGCAATATACGGATATGTTATGTTCCACGCTTACATGAAAACATTAATCCTCTGTTTATTTCTTATTTCCTCAAACACATGGGATAACACTGAAATTCGTGTCCGAAATGTAGTATCAACTCAAATTATTCCGGCCACCTATATACAGCTGTCTGTTGTGTTAACCAACGCTCCACACATCAACCAGTAATAACAAGACAAACATCACCCGCCAATAGTGCCAGAGGCCTTTGATAGGAACATTATCACACCGGTATCCTAAGAATTAGACAATAGGCCATTTGCTGTATTTAGCTCCTTGAGTTTAAATAAATACCTGAAAAACGTAAGTCTGTAGGTATACTTGCGAAACAACCGAGAACAGTCAGTCACAGAAAAAATTTTTAGTAGTAGATTCTGGAATAATAAACCCCCCGATAAGCAAGATACGACACAACCGTCAGAACAGAACAGTTAATACGAATTTATGACGGTAACACGACTTAAATGGTATCACGTGCAGCCGTTTTAGATTAGAAAAATATATATACATATACATACATTTATATGTCGTATTCTTCTGCAGCACTTAAAATTCTTTTAAAGCCTTGTGAAACTCAAATGACTATTTAACTCTACTACAGGATACTACGGTCTCCGGTTAATACATTTTAGTCTATGCAAAACCACAAACAACATTCACACCTCAGTATCAAATTCATTTAAATCATCTCTCAGAGTAATATGTTTTTAAGATTTTAATGTAAACCTGTACCGCGAACTGAAACATTATTTATACTTTCTCGCATTGCTACTTAAAAATAACAAGCTAAATAAATCCTGTACTTATTGCTATCCAATTTAGGTTACTCATCTGCGCCTTCTAAACTGTTTCAAACAATCTTATTTTTAATGTGAAGTACATTAGTAAGTATTATCACTAAGGCTAACTTGCTAAACAAGTGAAAGATATATATATAAACATGTAAAAACACAGTACTTAACAAGACATACGTTAGACATGCTACGAGTCAAACTTAAGTTTTTAGAAAGGGAACAGTTACATTAAACAGTACAGATTTGCTTAATGTACAAAACCTAAATCTTATTTAATTTCAGATTCTAAATATAAGTTACCTTGGAATTTTTCTTACTTACGCATTTGTAAAAGTTTTTAGTGAAAACTGTGTCAGAAATTTTGTTATTTTAGTTACATACTCTTTCAAAACAATTATGTATTCGTACATTTTTAATACGTTTACTTGTATAAACGTTACCAATAAAAACTGCATTTCTAATAAAGATCGAATTGTCAAACTAAATTTTTCATTTGTTCCTATTTTCCTTTAGCAAAAAAAAAAAAAATATTAGTTATTAACTTCTATTACTCAATCGAATGTACCTAAAATTGAAAGGTATCATTACTTGTGTGTGCGTATGTGTGTGTAAATAAATAAATAAAAAAATATATAAATATATATATATATAAAATTAACAAATGATAAAACCAAAATCCGTCAGTGTGGTTTTATATAATACTTTATAGAGCGAATTCTTTATAAACTACACAAACAACAAGGGGACTAATATGTATTACTGTAAAGAGTAGTATGAATTATAGTAATGTAAATGCAGCAGATTAAAAGTAAATAATGTTTTAAACTATTAATATGATGTTCTTTGATTGGATTTCATTGTACTGAACACAGTAATAAAACTACAAGCTGTAAAAAAGATGTATGTTTTTCCCAAAAGAAACAATTATGTTAGAAGCACTTTTTCCCCTCGTTACATAAAAGGTTCTGCAATTTCACAGACGATATTTCATAGGTGTACCACAGTAATACAGAAGATAAACTAGGAAACGAGGAAGAAACCACGACACACCTTAGTTTCATTAAGCATTCACACACACCATCGTAAATTCAAAGTAGCAAGAAGCAGTGCACCAAGGGCCGTCAGGAAGCAGGCCGGTACTTAATATCGTCGAGATGGAGAGCGAGCAATATTATTATCTAGGATTGTTGTTTTGTAGTTGTTCCATATTGACTTTCTAAGTATGTATAGGGGGCTCAGGATAATGTGAGCACTCAAATAACTTCTGCTAAAATTATATTTTCAGCTAATTCGAATCTTTGCGATCATAACGGCTAACGGCGCGACATGTCCAACCTCTCTGTACATGTGACTTAATATTTGTGTTTGTAAAATATATTGTGTAGTTGGTATGAATCGATATCTACAGTTTGATAAAAAATAAAATATAAAATAAAATACAATTGTGTCGAATTCGGTTGATGTTTTCTGTATTCTTGTATTTAAATGGGGTAAATACCGGGAACTATTTCGTAATATCGCTGCCTACCTTACAATCTGTAAGATAACCATAGTTAATGTTGAATTATATGTAGTAACAGCTTGTGATGTTTTTCAAAGGTTAAATATTTAATGCTCACTTCATCCAGAATGACCTACAGGTATTTTTTATTTTTCATTTACCACACATTCTTAGGAGTGCATGGTATATAATTCAGCGTTAAAAGTATCAGTTTAGAATTGTAAGGTTCTCGAAGCCAATTTGCAAAAAAAAAAAAATAGCAATCCCAGACAATAGTATTTGCTAACTTTCTGAGCGAAAATTTTTCTCGAATATCTTATATATGGAGAACAATCTCTGACGCCTGAATCTCGTGCATTTAATTGCGGCGCAAGAGATAACACTTAACAAAGGCAATATTCTGGGAGAATGTTTGCTAATAAAGTTGGCAAATACAATTATCAAGGACTGTTGATTTGTAGTTTCTCTACGATGACACTCAATGGTACTGCTGCGGGGACCGGCGTGATGAGGGTGCAGGGAGGAAGTATATTACTGCCCACGTGTTGTGTTGGAGAAGATGAAACTGGTACGTGCGAGGTCGCAGTCAAGGTACGGCACGATGAATAGCATCGTCAGAACGTGTCGCCGCTCCGTGAGAACAGTCTTGACGATCAGCTTGCGCGTCCACGCTATCAATCTACCAGGTTACTTCCACTGAGTTAACAAATAGGGCCGCGGTGGCGTACACTCGTCTGTACAAACTGCCTGTCACCAAGGTGATCCATGGTTCCATTCCCCGCGGAGTCGCTGTCGCGGGGTTTGCACGGGAGACACTTGGGGAATGCAAGCGTTGGTCGCCGAATTTTCTTGGAATACCCTAACCGGGGATATTTCAGCCTTTACAGAATTGCTTTGTCCTATTAAGAATATTAGCTTCAGGATCTTTTGGTGGATAAATAGACAGTTGAGGGTCTCCGAACCGTAATGGACAAAGTCCATATCTATCTGATTTTGAGACAGGTCGTGTTTTTGCAGGCCATCAGGAAGCAGGCCGGTACTTAATATCGTCGAGATGGAGAGCGAGCAATATTATTATCTAGGGTTGTTTTATAGTTGTTCCATATTTACTTTCAAAGTATGTATAAGGGGTTCGGGGTAACGTGGCAACTCAAATTACCTCTGCTGAAATTATATTTTCAGTCAATTCTAATCTTTGCGAGCATAACGGCTAACGACGCGACATGTCTAACCTCTATGGACATGTGACTTAATATTTGTGTTTATAAGATAGATTGTTCAGTCGGTATGAATCGATATCTACAGTTTGACAAAAATAAAATAAAATAAAATACAATTGTGTCGAATTCGGTTGATGTTTTTTTTTCATTGCCAAAGTAAATACGTCCGTTCTTCATTTTCTGTCTACCAAAATGCCATAGTTCTGAACGGTAGAAGATTGAAGTTCAGGTAACACAAAACGCTTTAGAGCTTTTTTCATCATTTAGTTTAAACGGACTTATTTTACTATGGCTGTGAGTCACTCAATTGTAGACGAGTTTAAAAAGTTTAAAACTACATAAACAGCAAAGTTTTGAGTGAGATAAAGTTACACCCCTAACAACCCAGGTTTTCGGTACTCTCGCTTTTCTCGCCCGTGGAATCCGTCGGTGCTTCATACCTTCCCAAATTCACCCCTCGCCAGAATAATTTTCAACAGAAACGCAACAAAACAATCTGTATCAAGACAATTACAATTGATTTGCTGCTTAAACCAAATTGTTTCGTTGGCCAAATGTTGAAAATCTGGTTGGCAAATTGACAGTAAGCTTACATAGACTTTCGTTTTGAATTATTAACGAACTTGAGTGAGCGAGTATCGATGCAAGGACCTTACTGATTTAACATTGTACGCTAGCACAATATTTAAATTTTTTTACTTCTTTTGCGATTTGGCACATAAATTTAAAGAAGTATTATATTACCACGTCGATTCACATTTCACAGTGATTGTCAAAGATACCAACGCAGATTAAAAAATTGCAGGTAAGTTCGTTACGTGATTATCATATAATTATATTAAAATTTTATAGCAAAACCAGAAGCAAAATAGCGACATGTTAACCCTTCACTGAAAACGAATGAATCGTCATATCTCTACACATTCAAGAAATGGCTAATACAAAATATTTCGTTGCAATAAAAGTTTCTCGAGGTTTCGTGGCACAAATTATACAAAAATGTTCATAATTATGTGTTGAACGTAGATAATAAGGTAATACTTGAGGGTGACCTTAGTTCCAAAAGCTCCAAATACACGATGGCCAAAACGGAGCAGATTTCATACCCATTTTCTGTTACCATAGAGAAAATGGTTACTAAAACAGAGAATGGTATGCAAACTGTTACGGTTTTGGGCATTGTGTATTTAGGGTCTAACGAAACCTGTGGAGGAAGGGGGAGGAAGTTACTAATTCGTCAGTTGCAACGAGCTATAGGCCTATAGTAAACATAGAGAGGCGGAAACAGCAATCTCCAAGGCTCTGAGGTGAAGCCCAATTGAATGTGGTATTTTGACCCTAGATAAAATGGCGGACTCTTATATCCGTTCGAGAGGCGAGAGCGATTATGCTAAGTTAAACATTATTACAGTATAATATATTACAATAATTATTGGTATTTTTTCCTGTATTTAGCGGGAATATAGTGGAGCTATGAAGTAACGGATTTTTTGCGCGAACATATGACGGATTTTCAACATAATGTTGGCCACACTGCTGTTCGCAATGTTATCTTGGGTCAAAACAGCCGTTCAACTTGGCTTCACTTTGGAAGCATTTCCGCCCCTCTACGTTAACTATATAGCTCGTTGGTCAGTTGACTTTACCTCTTTGGCCCACAGCAGTGCTGCTCTGCCTCAACAATAAACTCCCATACCGTTGTGTTAGACGGGATACCTGTAAATTGTGCATTATTGTTAGGCGACGAGCTAGAATTCACTGGTCTATACTGACCCAAACACACTCCCCGCGACGTTATTTGATCAATGTCTTCGCATCTTCGTGTGCTCGCTTTACGAGACAGTGGGCATTTTACAGCTGACCTCATATCGTTAGTATAGTGATGGTGGTTTGTCGCGGGCTAACCTGACTGTTTTCTGGGTTTCAACCCACGTTCAGCTTATCAGAAGATTACTGGCTTTCGTTTGTGCGTGCAGCTGTTACACTATTTGACTGAGCCAATAAGAATCCCGCTATTGTAATATTTAATGCCTGTTACTGGTTCACTGGCAGCTGTGTTGTGTCAGAAGTACATCAGCCAATCACACATGCTGCTAGAAACTGGAGCGTTTTCAAGGGTATGTTGGCACAAGCGTGTCAATAACTGTCTGCCAACAGCAACACACACTCGTGCACACAGTAACTTGGGGTTCAGTCTGATTTTAGACAATAACTAGAGGTGATGGGGTTTATCACGAAAATGTTTTGTGCGATCATATTCTTGAAAATGCTGTAGTCAATTGCAAAACATATATGAATAGGCTATGTATGTCTGACACAACATAGCTGTCTGGAGACCAATGACATGCATCACATATCACAATAGCTGGATTCTGATGGGGCTCAGCCAAATAGTTCAACATCTTGACGTTTACGCGAAAGCCAGTAATCTTCTGGTAAACAAAACGTGCGTCAGAATCCAGCAAGATGTCATTTTTCTCCGCGATAAACCATCATCTCTAAACAACTTGCTGGTCTCTGGGTATGACTTAATATACTGACGACAGTCCCGGTTTCTCGAACTTACGGGGATAAATGGAACACACTGTTTGCGTGCCAATCGCCAACAATTTTTCATGAGCTACAAAACAGCATTGCGGGTGTGGCTAACTCTATTACTGATTGGACGTGCGTCGTGTATAGCAGAACCCAAATCAAACATTCCTAGAAATTCGTGGCCAAAAAAACTGAGGAATTTTGTCCTTTTTATGTACCATGCATGATATTCTACCTATAACTGGCTACCAAACTTTTTTTTTCTGAACCTTGTATTTAGCTGTTACAGAGGACTAACTTCCTCAACGCAAAGTCAGAAAATCAAGCCGGCCACCCGGCGTCTACGTTTTCTTGACTCAGTTACGCGAAGTTCTCCTTATTGATTCACACGGATACATCGATGCGGGTACATAAGATTTTTGAACTAATTGAAAATTTTAGCAAACTTACTTGCGCCTCAAAAGCCAATAAAAATTTACACGAAAAAAAAATCCTTTTTTTTTTTTTTGCCTCTCAGGATTAAGAGAAGAATCTGACTGCCAATTTGTTAATTTATCACCAACGGGATCCTAGTAATAGCTGCAAAATACGCAGAGTGAATGAAGGAACTGTTATGTTTCGGTTAGAATTTTTCGCAGATTTGCATGGGCATAAGATGTTTGTTGGGTCTGATAACTTTGTAGAATAAATTTCACTCTCAAGACTGTAAAGAATGTGAATTTCCTCAGCATTCTGCATTATAAATTTCGGCCTTAATAGTCCCTGCAATCTTCGGGCGCAGTTCACTCATTCCCAGCAGATTCTTTTCTCATTACCAAGGCTTAAAATGCAATATCTATTATTTCTTTTGTTGCTTCCTTTCTAATTGTTTTTCTTATGGAAAATCTTATTTCCTCTCAGGACATTTACTAGTTCTTCTTTCAAAATAACAAAAATTGAATTCACGACTGGCACAACCAATTCAGCCGAAATTTAAAAAAAATGAAAGAAAGCGTTTTTTCTAGCATTTCCTCCTAGTTGTTTTATTAAGCTTTTAATTACTACGGTATCGTTGACTTGTATATCTATAGAAAGTTTCCTTTATTTTAAATAATGCTGTACTATGGATGTCAAGAGTTAAAAATGTTTTTTTTATAAAACAAAAAAGAAGCTGTTTCGAAGAAACTGTACTTTACGCCGTTGAACACCACTTAGCCCGTTCCCATAGGTTTACATAAATGTTAATAATAACTAAAGACAAACACATACTTCACAATGCCCCGCTTTTAAACTTAGAATCGGCTTTGAATTAAACATTCCATAAACGTCGATTACTGAGAACGTCCTAAGTATTGGTGTATGGTAATACGTCTGTCATGTTAATAGCACTTCGATCCATCTCATCAATAACAATATGAAGTAGACTCTCTCTTGTAAAATAAAGTATCGTTATATCTCTCATAAAATTTCTCTATTTTGGCAAGTTCTTATTTTCATAAGTAACAATGTATAAACATCTCGTGTGTCAAATCGATGAACGAGAAGAAAATTAGTGTAATTTTTGAAGGAAAAAAGATTATCCTACATTACGTCAGAAGTCACCGAATAAGAATAAATTTATGTTTATTGCATTCTCTTCCTACTTGACGCTAAATAAGAAAATATTGTTTACAGTTCAGTTCGTATTTAAACATTTAATTACAAAGATGTATACACAAAATTAAGTTGTTATTATTTGTATCAAATCGACACGTTGCTCACGCTATCTCTACCTTATAGTCACCTGACTCAGTTCTTGAACTGATAAATTTGGGTCTGTCCACGAACACAGATCTGTTTTGACGCCTATTAAACGGTAATGGAAAGTGGTATTGTATAATAAACATTAACTATAAGCTGCACTAAGATTCTAATTCAAGATTTTACTTTTGCAACTAACAAAAATTGTAGAGAGTTGAAACGACGTGACTTGTACATTACTTCTACCGTTTTCTGTCAACTGCATCTGCAACACCTTTTATTCTCCCAAGGTAAGTGACAACACTATATAAATTCCATGTGTATATTAAACGGTTTATTGGTTACGGTCTGCAAAGTATGCTAATCTTTTCTAAATGGCTCATGAAACCTATACGTCATCACCTAATTTATTTATTTTTTTTTTAAGTTACTCCCAAAGCTAGTATTGTCATATAGAACGCACGGAGCAGGCTACATCATACACTCTATACTGCAAACAGTGAATAATCACAAATTTTCTGCTGATTTAATTTGTACAAACTGTTTAATGTGGAGTCTCACAGTGGATTGCAATTTATATGATGAAAATCTTTTAAGGTGTTGTAGCCTGCTGTACAGATGCGTGATTAGCTAGAAATGTAAACTGAAATCATTTTGCGACTGGCATAACAATTCTGTTTTACGTAAATTGTTGCCTTCATAAATGCATGGCGTTGTATCGTTTGAAACCAATGATAACACGCAGACAATTATATTTACACAAATATTATCAAACTTCAACAGTTAAAAATATTTCACATTACTCATTAATATATGTATATTTTCGACAATCATAATTAACAGAACACTTAAATATGAAATTTACAATACATTTTGGGTAGAAAAATAAAAAGACGTTTCAAGTAAATACCGTACGTGTTATTTAAGAACTTACACGACTACTTTCCTAAAGGTGGTGTCATTCAATAGTAAAAAAGAGGTACAATGTGTCTCGGAAATCTCGGAATACGACGTAAAATATTAACGAAGTCGTGTCACGCTGTCGTCTAAAATGATTGATCTACAACACTAAGGACTACTTCAAGTCTTAGTAATGAAGAGTATAAACACTAATTATTACAATTGGTGAAGTAGTTCTCGAAAAATGACAAAAAATATTTGTTCATTACGTTCTATAAACACAAATCTAACCGAAGCTTTGGTAATGAACTGTCGAAATTCACAATTTAGTTCCAATCGGCGTAGTAATTTTCGAAGAATAGGCTAACACAAAGTTATTATGTATTCATGTCATGACAACTTCGAAAATGTTAGTTCTCCTACAGTGAACCCAGTCTGGGCAAGTTAATGAATATGAGCATATTAACTCGTTAAAGTATGCGTCACTTATGCATCTGCAATAAACGTGCCTCAGATGATCATCAGGCATACCAGCCATACCGTTGATACGTAGCCTATACGTAGCGTTTTTTTTACATCTCCCCTTTTATAAAGTTCATAGTCTTGGCCGTTAACGCTTTCCTTTTGTTTCAACCTTCCTTCCGGCCTGTGGTCTGCCATTTAGCGGAGACTCCACTCTAATCTTGATCTTCTGCAATGAGATAATTATGCCCTTTCACCCCGCACTGTCACTGGCCTGACATTTTCAAGGCTTTTACGAACCACGACATGCTTTTGTTTTCATTTGCAGAGGTACAGTGTAGATAGTTTTTTGTGTCATATCGGAACAGTTTACATACGCATTTGGCAGCTAATGTTGCTGAGTCTCTGAAAGAACGCAATAAAATAAAAGAGTTAGACAACGTGAAGTAAATAAAAAAGAATAAGCCAATATGTACGAGTACAGTTGCTAACTAACACAGGATAATACTTTTTCTGGTTCTATTCTACTGTCTTAATTTTTTCAATTGCGTATTTGAAACAATTTAGCATAATTCGCTCGTAGTAGCTTATGTAAAAAAAAATTTTTTTTTTCAGATTCTTAAAATTTTTTTGCATGTTTGTTTTTATTTTTGTTGTAGTTTCTTGTATTCACGTGAGTTAAGAGTCTAACATGTTACTATTATTACTGCGTGTATTATTTTCTTCATAACATATCATTTATATGCTGTACTGAAATACTGGAGATGTTCCATTTAGTCAAACAAGTCTGCGGTAGGTTTTCCTTAGTAAATAACGTGATACACACATTCCTTTATTTAAATGATTCGTATGAAGTTTCAACGAATTTGATTTCCGTATACAATTTTTTTTTGATACGTTTAGTCTGTGTAATAAAACATATGCCGATCTTTAATGTCTGCTAATATTAATTAATATTTTATTTATTTGTACAATACATTAAACTTTGTTACGAATTACAAACTATCTACTTGTGTTGAACCAATAGACAATAATTTTCGTTCACTAATTACCCGCTAACGCAATTTTGCCTTACATTTTATAGATTACATACTATCAGAAATGACTTTAATATTTTGCTGCAAACTGTTCTCGTGCGAGACATAATTTTTCATATTTACACGAGCTTAACGGTATTTAGCTTTAAAAAATTACATTTTTGCTTAGATTTGTTTCGTTATTTTTAACTGTTTTCTTCTAGCGTGCATTAGTAGACAATAATAAATGCCAACTAATTTCAGGTTATAAATACAAACATACATGCACAAATATGCACAATGATACACATACTATACACAACCACATGCATAACACATACACATAATACAGTACTCACTCATTTAACGCACGTTATCTTCACTGGAAAAGTGCTGATTCATGGGCATTACGGAAAAGGAGTCGGTTCGATTCCCGGTCCGGCGAACCCGAACACGTTTTCAATTGTTTTCTTAAATCAGATCAGGCTAGAGCTAGGATGATTTCTCAATAAAGATCATGGTCACTTTCCTTCATGTCCCTAATGATCTAAACCGCTGGTTCTGTCTCTAAAGTAAGTTTTATTATGTTGACGACATTTTTCAAGACAAAAGATCTACAGGTTTAGCTAAATATCAAAGTAAGTTTTGTTAACTAATAATCCGAATTCATACAAGTTTTTGCCCATATAAAATTAGACTACACAGTTAAAACTATTATTAACGAAACTATCAGAGGGGTTTACGATTCTATGATTTAGGCTCAAAAGATTACTGTCGCAAAGGTAATATCTGTAAAAAGAGGGAAATAAGTCAGAGAATGTAGGATGGTGGGTCAGAGTCGGCTCTGTCATGTCAGAGCGACGAGGGCGTTGCTGCAACATTAGGAGGTCGCTGACCTGCAGTAGCGACGGCAGTAACTCGCAGTAATGCGCCAGTATTTTTCTGCGTCGTGCGAGCGCAAACTGTCGTCCTGCCTGCCTCGCGAGCAAACTTTGACCTCGACTGAAACAGCGCCCTCGTCGTGTCCTCCATCCCCACGTGCGTGCCTAAGCCGCGACACAGAACATTGGCTGTGTCCCAGCATACTGGTGCTGGATTTACAATACCGCCAGGGACGCGACGCAAAGGGCGCGACGCGAATAAAATTACTTGTCAGGCAACCAGCATCGAGACTTCAGTAACGTCGGCGCGACAGAATTCGAGTACGTGACGTGATTTCCGAATATTTAATGATTTTATCCGCGTGGCGTAACAGACTAAGCTTAAAAAACGGATTTTAATTTTGTACCCCAATGTTGGGAAACAGTAAAGTTGATAATGGAGGGTTAATTATTTTTCAAGTGATTTTATTTGGTTATCATAAGCGTATGTTAACCATCTTGTGTGGTTGTGATTGTATTTTCACACGTGAATGCCAGTGAGTATTTTAAGTATATTCAAAATTAACTAAAAACTAATAACAAATAACAAATGTAAATATCAATAGTTGTCGTACAATATGTTAGTATGTAGTGGCTAGGAAACGTTCACAATTAATTATGCTTTACTATTCGTCGTGTGGCAACAAAACTGCTGCACACAATAACGACTATTTTTAGTGTTACACAGCGCACTTCGCGTCGCGTCCGTCGTGCTATTGTAAATACAGCTCAAATGTGTCACATTTATTTTTGGTGTCTGGGGCCAGATAAGTTGACAGTTTCGCACAATGTAATTTCTTTTTTTTTTTTTTACAGCATTACAAAAAAACTATAATTTTCTTCACATATAACCATTTAAAAGAAAAGCAAAGGGACTTGGTTGTGTCGTTTTAAATATTTTAGCTTATAGCCCATTTCAGAGTAAATTATGCCATTCGAGTAAGTCGGTTTTCATTATTAGCATGTTCCCGTTACTTGAAAATTTTGACTTTGACATGCCGCTAAGGGTGGAAATTGTAGTCACAAGTAACGTCTATAAAACTAACACTGTGTCGTACAAATATCAAATTACGCACTTTTGCCGCGTGAATGCACTTGAGGCCATGCTGCCTTGTTTTAAAGCCTAAAAGATAGCGGATATCAAAAATATGTTTTTGCATATTTGTTTAAAAGGTTTTTTTTGCCGTGATAGCAATTTATTTCAAAACAAGAAATTAAACGGGTTTAATTAAGAACTTTATTAATTAGAATATCGTTCATTACATAATTCTGTACCTCGGAGGCATAATACACTATGTCCACTTTTTCTCAAAATGCACTTTCTACCATTAACATTACCGCAGATTTGTGTACTTACTAGTGGCATACCACACAAAGTCCGTCTTGTGTCAAACGCATTTTTGGGTATTAAATAGCTTAATTCACTACTGAATCCTAGTCTTCAAACTGCTCTCCTGAAAAATATTATTTTTGTGACGTAGTGTCTTATGCCTCCGAGGTACAGAATTAGACAAAACCATAGTATTTACTACCTTAAAAAAATCATCCAACATGGAGAAGACGATTTTATACAAAACTGCGAACCAGACTTTTTATATCTGCTCTCGTTTAGGCGAAAAAATAAATATCCATAAAAAAGCAGAAACTAGAGACTGTGACATTTAAAGATACCTACCACATGGACGGTATTTTAGAATATCACGCGTGTTCTTTTTTTACGCGAAAAAGCTTCGAGCGGCTATCTTTGAACAGAAAGACACTTTAAACTTAACTTGTGTAATTAAAAAAAAATTTAGCACGCTTGTAAAAAATGTGATTTTCTGGAATCCACCAAAAATGCTGAAAACTACTTTTTTATACTCCTGTAACTCCGAAAATGCCACATAAATTCGTGAAGTACAAAACAAGATCCATGCTTTGTAGAGGCACGAGTATTTCGCGTATTGATTCTAGGTCAGGTTGAACATCAGTGATCGGCCGGACAACAGTTGTTCTGACACGCATTTGATAACTGCAAACCAGTAATAAATAGTGAAATATATTGTTACGAACACACGTGGTATCTGCGAGTACGGTTAGAAGCCAATGCATTTTCAACTGTAGCCAGTGTGTGTATAGGACTGAGAAGTCTAAGCTGCTACCAGATGAATATGCGAAATAATCATGCCTCTAATGCTTTGGTCTTTACTTCTGACTATGCAAAAGTTAAATTTTAGCGTCAACGCTTAAGGGTGTTAAAGTGCGATAAAATCATAATTTTATATTTCTATGAAATAGTGTTAGTTTTATAGACGATATTTGTGAGTACAGTTTCCTATTACAAAACAGTTTTAGCTCTCATTGTTTTCTCATAACGATGCGTCCAAGTCAAAATTTGCATGTTCTGCTGCCATGCAAATAGTGAAAACCAATTGACTTACGTAAGTGAAATAATTCTTGGTGAAATAACATGCCATGGGCTACGTAATAAAATATTAAAAAATATCACATGAACTATTTATATGTTTTTTAAAAATTCTGAATTTGCGATTGTTTTCTGTACTTTTGCGATATTTGTAAAAAAACTCAAAATATTACGTTGTGGGTTTTAAAATGTTTTATTGCATAGCTCATGGGATGTTAGTTCACAGTGAATTATTTAATTTAAATATGTCAGTTGGTTTTCACTATTTGCGTGGCATCGTAACAAGCAAATTTTGACTGGATTTATTTACTTGGACATACTCCATTGCGAAATAAATGACTGTTAAATGAAAACTAAAAATAAGACAAGAAAACATAAATAAGCAGAGTATGCTTTAGTCATCAGGATGACTAAAGCATGCTCTGCTTATTTATGTTTTCTTGTCTTATTTTTAGTTTCCTTTTAACAGTCATTTATTTCGCAATGGAGTATGTCCAAGTAAATAAATCCAGTCATGCACTCCCATTGCACAGTTCTTTCAAAGATCAAGCAAATTTTGACTTTGACGCACCGTTATGAGAAAACTACAATACTAACAATATTTCATAACAATATAAAATTATGATTTTATCGCACTTGGACACCCTTAACGTATCATAGAGGAAAAGGCTTCTACGGAAACCTTGCACGACAGTTTAGATCGATGCGAAAGGAGCAGGTATGCTTTACGTCAAATGTGGTATTCTGGCTATTATCACTTCGCTGTTGTTCCCAGGCGTCAAACGCGGACATTTGTTAACGGGTGCACAATAGTTAGGGATGATGATTAATCGCAGGAAAACTTGACTGTTTGCTGGGTTTCAACGCACATTCGGCTTGCCGGAATATTTCTGGCTTTTGCTTGTATGTGGGTCCGTTTCATTATTCGACTGAGCTACAGTAATAGTCTATGCGTGTCATTGGACTGCAAACAGTTACGTTATGTCAGACGTACATCATCCAATTATATATGTTGCAAGAAACTACATTGTTTTCTCGTGTCTGTTCGCACAAAACATTTTCGCGAAATACCATCACATCTAACAACAGTGTTAATCGCTTGTGCATAGTTAAATTCAACGACGTCACAGACAAGATAATAATTCGTAATCGCTGGATACATGCAAATTCGCATTATTTTTTGACAGCTAACTAGACTCCGAGTGAATATAGGCTCGTTCGACGTCTCCCGCTGGCCGAAATTATCGTGACTTGCCGCGGAGAATGCTTACACGGTAGAGAGGCCAATTACTGTAAAGACGTAAATGACAGCACATATCAGTTCGTGGCCAATTGAATCGCAGATTATGCACTGTTATGTATAGGAAAGTGAAGTTTAGTCGGCTAGCAAATGATAACGCGAATTTTGCATGCGTCTAGTAATCGCAGTTTAACCTGCAATGCGATAAAGATGATCGTAGGCCAACCCCTGACCAAGTAAAGTAAATGTCTCGCCCAAGCTCTGGTCCTCGCAGCTGCTCCGGGGACCAGCCAGATCGCTGGTCGCTCCCTCTTCTCCCCCTGCTAAGCAATCAACCTCCGAAGTCACATTCTCTGTGGAGTTGCCCTCGTATCACATTCCCTGAGGCGCGCGGCCAGAGCACGCCTCCGATTACCTGTGACGATCCCAACCCGCATCCCTCGCTCCTCGAGTCAAACGCCACCGTTTTCCTAACCTACGCCGCCAACATTACTGCAGCACAGAATGTGTAGGGATATAGAAGTGGAATAGCCGACAGAATATCAAACTCAGTCACACACGCCAGCAATATTGCCAGAGACCTGAAAAATCCGTGTTTTCTTTTGGAAACAAGCTAGGATTCAACCATTCGTGTTTCTTTTATAAATTGGCTCGTTCCTTATTTGGCACCCCTTGAAGGCCATGGCAGATCTAAGGGTGGGGGGGGGGGGGACAGACTACCCCGGGTGGTGCCGAAAATTTTACTTGGGAATGAAATGTACATGAATGTAAAAAATATACAATATCGTACAATATTTAGACTTCTACAAGTTTTGTGTTTTTGTATTTTATTAACCTTGAACGCCATATAATGTTATAAATACAGTATTTATAATTAGAATGAACACTTAAACCACTGCTAATGATAGCTAGTAAGTATAGCTTTAAGTATGTATTTTTACTAAAATTTTACACTGTTATTTACGCGAGCACAAACGTTTATTACTGTCGGGTTGATTGTACTGGTGGAAAATGGAGGGGTGATTGATAAAGAGGGGGGGGGGTAGTAAATCATAATTCTTGCCCCGGGCGAAGGAAAGCCTAGATCCGTCCCTGCTTGGAGAGGGGCTCACCTAATAACAAAGAAGCAACTAACTTTATACGTAATCGCTAAAAACACTGGAAAATCGCGGGAATAATTTACTGTTTGCTAGGCTCCAGCGTGATGTATGAAACACTGAATGTTTTGTATCAACATTGGCTATCGTTTATTTGTAGTATTTTTTCTCTCTACAACAGGCCCAGTTAGAACTGCGCAGCTTGGACACACAGCGTGTGTGATTTCTCCCAAAACTGTTCACTCGTGTCACGGTTAATATAATACAGTTTATTGGAGACTATTTTAAACATTTTCGCGATTTTCCAGCGTCTCTAGCAATCGTGCGTTATCACCGTGTCAATACGAAGCCAATGAGCACCAATTGTTTGCTTGAGCACACAGTTATTCTTGGAAGATAGCCTACACGTCGGTTAATCCGTAATTTTTCAGGCTTTCAAATTGGCTTCTCTGGGCAGCAACATGGCGCAAACGCCGACACCAATCAGCACAAGGTGATTACCCTGCTATCCCGTAGCCAGGCCAATACAATGGCGCCCATAAGGGAAGGCACGGCCACAGACTAAATAGTAATAGAGACGTGAAATGGCGTGGCGGCTCGTTTGATACGGGCGAACTTGGCCGCTTATTGGCTGCCCGAGGTTACTGATATCAGCCCCGTGTATGTTTGGCTCCTGCATGTTACGGCAGGTTTCCTATTGGCCTGGCTGCCGACTAGCAGGGTAGCCGCCTTACGCTGATTGGCGGTAGGTGTCTCCGCCATCTTCCTGGCCAGGGAAGCCATTTTGCTGGCGTGTGTGGCTGAGTTCGCTGTCCTACCTGCTGTTTCACTTCTGTATGCCTA
>PNEQ01114007.1:0-12534 GCA_003012365.1 Medauroidea extradentata
GGGGGGGGGGGGGGGGGCTCGGTGCGGCCCTGGTTTCTTGCATGTGAAATATTATTCCTCCGCAACTGCCGAATCTGTCAGTGCAGCCGAAAAAGCTACACAAGCTCTCACCATAATTGTATATTAAAAAAAACCTAAAACAGTTCAATTCAACTCAATGTTAAGTGTGTACGTTTTTGTCACTACTATGTCGACTGCTAGAGGCTTCACATTTGCTCAAACGCTTCAACATATGTCCACCATTGATGTGAATGCACAGAGTACATCTACGTGTCATTGACTGCCGCGCGCGGGAAATTATCCCACGTCTATCTGCGATAGTGCGATGTGGCCTGCGGCGACGGAAATCCGGCCAACGAGATTTTCTATCACTGGAGTCTCATAAACAAGTGTACGCATGTAGCCCCACAAGAAGAAGTCGAGCACAGAGAGATCTGGCGAACGTGGCGGCCACCTTGCTGGCCCTCCGCGTCCTAGCCAATGGCCTGTAACCTCGTGTTTAAATAATCGCGCACACCTGCACCAAAATGTGCTGGCGCACCATCATGTTGATACCACATGACATTTGTAACAGCCAGTGGAACATCCTCTAGTAGTTATGGTAGTGCTGTCTCCAGGAAAATGCAGTAAACATTAGCAGTTAATCGTCCAGGCAAATTGTATGGCACAATCAAATAGTTCTGAACGATTCCTGCCTATACGTTCACTTGGAATCGTTCCTGACGCCCCCGTTGAAACGTGCCTCTAGGATTTGTTGCATCCCACCATAGGTCTCTCTGGTAAGTAAATTTAAGGGGGGCATGGGATGTAAATATATTTGGCGAATAGAAGTAAAAATATCCAAATAGAATGTTTAATAATTAAATTGGTCTTTCAAAAAGGGTTGAGCACTGAAATAATTATCCTTCACTTGTATTAATATTTAGGTTAACAGAATGTAAATAATGCACAACAATGCCTTCACTTGAACAATTTTTCGATATTGTAAGATTGTAATATTGTATAACTAAAATTCTTAACATATTTTCTACAGAATAAATGTCTATGTACAACCTGTACTAAATATGGTTCTCCAGCGATCATTTACAGCTATGATCTTGCCCATCAAATCACAAAGTTTCAAGTTATCCAGTAGATCCTGACGTGCATGGAAAATTGCCACATGGTTCAAGCGCTGTTGTGTCATGCTGCTCCTCATAGGTACGTTTTCA
This sequence comes from Medauroidea extradentata, assembly GCA_003012365.1. Taxonomy (NCBI): domain Eukaryota; kingdom Metazoa; phylum Arthropoda; class Insecta; order Phasmatodea; family Phasmatidae; genus Medauroidea; species Medauroidea extradentata. Next base: position 1,212 of record PNEQ01114007.1, read on the forward strand.
TGCGGCGTAATGAACTGAAACTCCGTTTTGCTTCGCAAGACGAGCTGGGCACTACAATCAATACACGAACTAAATTTTCGATATTCTTGAACAATGATCGCATTTCTTGCACCATTTGCTTGAGTACATTTTGAACATTGTTGACACACAAAACATGATATTGTCGTTTCAACATCTTCAGTTCAGCTTCTAGAGATGTAAGATCTATCTCAGTATACAGTTGTAGTAAATCAGTCTGTATTTCTCCTGAAATCAGTGTTGATGCCAGCCCTTGCAAGCACTTTAGTCCTTCGTGATCAAACCTGGATATCAAGCCTTGTAGTGCTGCATCTATGTTAGCACAATATTCTTTACGGTAATGTTGACATACCGTTTCAGCAGTGAATGATTCTGCAGAACCTGGGTAACGGCTTGGAGATTTCTTTGGCCTGGGAATTAAGATAGGCTGTAAATTATTTTCAGCCACCTTCTTGTTTGCTTCCTTCAAAATCACATCGAAAACCTCTTCTTTCCGTAATCCTTCAATAGCCATAGTGGTTACATCGACAGCTTTCATGAGACCTGACACGGTTTGTTAATGGCCTTGAAATGATTTGTTGAGTAGTTCGAGTGTGGTAATTATTTTCTGCCCTAGCAATAATTCTAGTACTTTTATCCCTGATTCCAACAATGTAAGGAAGCCGCTAGAATTTAAGGGCTTGTTCCCGAATTTTTTTCAGGCTGGTGACAATAACTCAAATATTTTTTAACCAAAAGCTTTGAAAAAATTTGAGTCAATGTGTAGTCACACGATGCACAATGCTGTGTATGCGTTTTTAAAAATAATGTACCATTCGTCAGCAAAAAAATATTTTGATTAATTTTTGCTTATTTTCACGACAAAAAACGTGGTACTTTGGGTGATGAAATCTAAAAAAACAGTTCAGTACATTTCTACAAAAAAAATTCAGCTACAAATGACAACATATAAGTGTCAAAACTGTGGAGCAAAATTTTGATATGAGTATTAGGTAGAAATACAAAAAATATTTTCGAAATCACTGCAGAACTCGGTAACGAGCCCTTAACTGTAGGTTTTCTTCTGCAGCAAGCTCTTCTAGTGTTTGTAATACAATATCATACCTGTCCAGAATTTCTTTTATTTGTGACTCCCTGTAAAGCCATCGAGTAGGACAAAGGGATTTTATCTTACCAACATTGGCCACAGGGCCTTCGGCTACGGATTCAGTAATGTGGGTACATTTTTATTTTGTTTTTATTGGTTTGCACAACAATACACCAAGCTCGTGTGCCCAGTGCATGGCATTTCTTGTAGCCACAGAAGCATCACGACATTCTTTAGTGACCAAATGAATGCAGTGGGCTCCACAGTGTACAAGCAATGCTAACGATTGTTTTTCCTTCATTAACGATTGCACGCCTTTCTTATTGCCGCTCATATTCGCCGTGCCATCGCATGTTTGTCCCCTTAACGTACTGAGTGGAAGCTGCACTCGTGTTAACACATCAACAATTATTGCTTCTCCAGATGTTTTTGTTGCACTGTACAGTCCAATAAAACTTTCGTGTGGTTCAAAATTATTATCAACCCAACGAATACATATGCTTAACTGTTCTATTCTACTTATGCCACGTGTATCATCACAGACAATAGAAAAATTGGTGTTTTCTGTGACCGAATCTTGTTACAAATAAACCTTACAATTTCATTTGCCATCGCTTCCAGTATTTCATTTTGTATAGAAGCACTGGTGAATTTCTCTCGTAATTTTGCTGTCCGTTGTAAATTAGGAAGGTCTTCACTTCTTAGCTTCAATAAATGTACCAAATTCCCATTATCAGAATTATGTCCTTGCAGTGCTAAACCTTGTCTGGCGAGAAATCGGACAGAAAAAAATATCTTCAGAAGACATTCAGTAGCTACTTTTTGCTCTTTACGTTTTGCGGAACAGAGTTATACTTTAATCGGCTGTTGCAACTGCCGATAGCTCATGGTGGCTTGCATATGCGATTCTGATTTCTCATGTGTACGAAATTTGTCAAGGGCATGTTTCCTATTTTTGAAGCCTACTTTAGTAAAAGAATGTTCCATTTTCCTAACCAAAGTTTATCTTGTGACAAATGGCAATAACGATAGCAATAGGAGTATGTAATTTCATTAACATTTTGTTGGACATGCAACCATTTGAAATTATTGAACCAAAATACTTGCAAGTGTAGGAAATGAGTCTGGTAAAATAGTCGGTTTGTTTGGTGCCTGGAACGTGTCAACAACTTTTGACTTTTGTGGACTATGCAACAATGATTAAGGCACAACTGTGTTACTGCTACAACTACTATACTCAAAATTATTATATTTTAACTCTGTGTATGACACAATATTCTGACAAACGTTTACCTGCTCAGATTGAGATTCAGTCGTGTCAGTTTTAGATGGTAAGCAGGTTGAATCATCTTAAAATACATCATATTTACGTTTTGTTTTCATTACAAATTTGTCCATTACGAATCACTAATCATAAACACAAACTGCCAAGTGCGTGCACTGTTGGTAAATAGGACAAAACAGTAAAAACGTTAGCAGGGGTACAAAATGCTGATGTTATCCTGGCAAGTAGTGTAGCCGACCACACTGGATGAAAAATGTGCTCCAGTGCTAAGCGCTGCAGATCCAGGCGGTCACGGTACAGGGCACGTTCGTAGAAGAACAGTTCTGGACACTCGCCTGGAAACTTAACCCCCTTGTTGTTTGGCTGTAGTTCACCAAGTTACTGAGAATATTGTGTTTTATTGGCGCTTCAGTTAGGGCGGTCGGACTCAAACTCCACCCACTTCCTTTCCACTAAGGTAAACAATTTATCAAAACGTATTTTTATCAATTTATGAAATGCTTCCTTCGCTCATAAATTTAAGAAAAGGCTCCAGCAATCTTTATTTACTTTATGAATTTAACAACGGAAAAAAGTGGGTGAAGTTTGAGTCAGACTGCCCTAACTGAAGCGCCAATAAATCACAACATTCTCTGTAACTTGACAAACTATAGCCAAACAACAAGGGGGTCAAGCAAAATACATTAGTGGATAGGCGAGTGTCCAGACCTGTTCTTCTACGACCGTGGTACAGGGATAAACAAATCCATTAATTTATGGTGAGGCGGAATGTCACCAACCTAATAGAACAATATGACATTATATTAATATACTTATTTATTAACATAGCTACGTATTAAAAGCACAGCATTCAATCCCAATTTGAATTTGAACACAAACTAGAGTATTAATTACATCGAATTTATTGCGTATGCAAAGTTTTAATTTAAAAATGCAATGCGCATTTGCGTTGATTATGTTGTCAATAATGAACATTAACGAATAGTTTGTTTATGCTAACGTTTACGAAAAGTAATCTTCCGATAGAGTTAGGGCCTACCTAGGTTTCATAATTTAAATCAGAGAAAAGAATCTGGATGCACAGTAACAGAATGTAAGCCAAGCAAGGAACTAAATATGCAAGTAATTGTCTTAGTTTGTATTTTTAAAACCATCAAACATGATTTGAATTTGTTTCAAACAATTTGAGTAGTATTTTAAGTACCTTTTGGGTTATTTTTTTTGTAGGTTAATATTACGTTTATTCGAAAGATAATTTATTATTGATTTCATTGAAAATCCAATAAGCCCCTAACTGCGTTTACATACGCCTCAACATATTTAATCAGAAACATGTTTGTCATAAGAAAGTATTAAAGAACTGAACTGTTATTAATGAACCTTTGTAATAAAAGTATTTACTTACTTTGGATGAACTAGAAGGTTGGAAGTTGGCACGAGGAATTTTCCGCAGCCATGTCCGTCTTCGGTCTTCATTTTTAGGGAATCCGAACACATGATCTCGCGGACCGTTCCATTACCTGCACCTTTTGACGATGGTAGGGGCGTAGTAAATCATCGTGAAGCACACGCCACACAATTGCTTGACTTGTTCGCAATCTGCGCGCAATGGCACGTGTGTTGGTATCTGGATTCTGCTCCACTTGACGTAATATCCATCCCTCCAAGACAGGCGTCCTCACAGCACGACCACGACCCTCCACTCTCCCGCAGCCGCCGAGCAATTGACAAAAACGTGGTATTATGTGGAGCTCGTCGGTTGGGTGCCGCTCTTGATAAATACGACGCGCGGCACGGCTGTTTCCATGAGCTACTGTACGACACTAAACAGCACGAAATGAGGTAAACGAATTGTTTTGAGTTGCCATTTAGGTCAGTAAATGCTGTTACCTGGCGACTCAATGTGCACAGTTGTGCTACACAGACCATTAAATAAATAAACACCACTCGAGAAAAGCAGACAAGTTGGTTAGAACGTAACAGTCCTTTCTACAGCATTGCCAGTGGTGTGCAGAAATCCGAGAACGTATCTTTATCTTATTCTGTGAACATAAACACCGCACAAACGGCGGTTTAAAGAGCATTACAGGCAACAGATATCTGTAATTTATACGTATGATTGATGTACCGGTTATCATTATTAATAACGTCTCACCATTTCAATTTATATTACTATTCAGTTGTTAATAGGTGAATCTGTAACAATTTATATAATATACATGGCCAAATGCCCGTAAAACACAGTTGTAAAACACAGCACCCTTGTGTTAGACAACCCGCATTGCTTACGTTACACAGGTTGCATAGCACCAGGTGTTAAAACGTAACTTACGAAAATACTTCACAACGAATTTGACCGAGAACGAGAGCCCTGAGAGTATCACACCAAGGGAACCTTTTTTGTTCCTTGGGTGGTTTTCTTTATAAATCGCTCAAAATAATTTGATTTAAATGCATTGCTACCACTTTTTGCACAAATAAATTGATTCCGATAGTAATTTAATACTGTTAAGGGCATGATTTTACAAAATGTGCATGGGCCCTTTTGACAACTTCATTCGTGAAAACTTTACACAAAATAATTGTTTGTTAATGTTGCACTGATTTTTATTTACGTTCGCGAACACATTTTCAAACTTCATACTTTAAGCGTACATAGCGCCCTTAATATCCACTTCAGACTATCAGTCGTACATATTTTCGGCATATTATTTCGTCAGGAATCACCCCCCAAGAGGTGTCTGTGTAATTAAGAATCAGCCTGTGTATTAGGTGTACAAAAGCTCTCCCTCCTTATTACGTCACAAAATTTCTAATGTAGTGTCCGAAATTGGTCTGCTCCAAACGAATTATTATCATTTATGCTATAGGGAAGGGGATAGACATTCTTGAACGTGCCGTTTGTAATTATTAATTTTACTGTAACTAATGTAAGTACTGCTTGTACTATTTAAAATGTTATACTAACTTACTGTGTGCGCGACTGTGTATTATTATTAAAATTGAATTATTTAATTTACTACTTTCAATTTAAATTATCTATTAAGTATGTCGTGATTTCTTAAGAGCAAGACATTTAACTTGTTACCTTATCTCATATCAGAAATTCTGAGTATATAAGTAGTAAGAGAAAATTACTTAAAGAAAAGTATGTAGTCAAGAGAAATTACCGGACGAACACAAGGGAAATATCGGCTCTCTAGCCCACCATAGCGAATCGGAGGCTAGTATTCAGGTACGACTGCCCAAAGATCAACTGTGTCACATGCATGGATCCACAACTGAAAGTCCAAAATTGCTCCGGCTGCCTCAGGCCAGTAGAGCAAAAGGGGCTGTCCCTCTATGCGACCTAACCCTTTTGGGGCTTATTCATAGTCGTATTTGACCCGGACTAGTGCGGGATTTTCGTCGGACTATTTTTTTCTTATTCATAAACGCTGACTAACGCTAGTCCGAAGATCGTCTTGTGTTAGTCCAGTCTAACTTTTAGTCCGGATCAAGGGTAGGTTTAACGATGGGCTAAGTCGAAAATAGACTTGGCGGACCATTAAAATATAAGACGAAGTCTGTGTTATGTATACTGCTTATGGGATATAATGAATAATTTACATTAAAAAACTTATTACAAGCCTACGTTGACAATATATTTAGTCATAAGTTGTAGATACTTAATTTAAAACGGTCAAATTGAAACTTTGTGAGCAAAAAACTCGTATTGCATGTTTATTGTAACATGTAATACATTTAAATACAGCAATATTATTTTATCAGACCTAAGACTATGGAAATCATCGCTATAAACAACATTAAACCGTAAATATTCAATTTGCGTAAAATATGTTGCAATGTTGTGTGTATTCATAGGCTTTCGAATAAATAAATACGTATTTATCTACCTATAAGAATGTGTATTTTGGTAGCTCAGTGGATATGAGGGGTTCTGGGTTCGATTCCCAGGTCTGGCTGGGTGTCAAATTTGTGTTTGTCCAATTTGTCTCAAAAATTGTCTCTCTACAATTGTCTCACAACGTTTACTCGGGGTTGCATAAATAAGTCACGTTAAAGGAAGGAGTGTTCGGTGCAGTGATGATTCGGGAGCTACCGTCTCGCCACTGCACCAAATATTTTAATAAAAAAAATGGTAAGGTATTGGCAAAGAACCTCAAAGATAACGGGTTCAAATCTTGTCTAATGCAAAAAATGTGTTTTCTTTAAATTTGTTAGTTTTTAGTTGTACATAACGAAAATAATGCAGTTTTCTTATTTTATAAGTGCCTTTATTCAGTACATTCTGTAATTAAACGTTAAATTCGTTCAACTTCACGACAGTAAATACTGTAATATTTAGTATGGAAGCCTCTATTTACACTAAATTTTCTTACACATATTTCCTACGTATTTATGCGGAATTTTGCTGTTAAATCTTCTTGTTAGTTCTTTACATAATGCCACAGCACACGTGGTTTTATTTTTTAAATTTCGACTAGTGATTATGTACTGGTAGTGTAGATTAACCATATATATTAGCTTTTAATTCTGCTCTGCCTTACAATACGTGTAAATGATTTCTCTTCCCCCCCCCCCTTTTTTACCAATTTTTACTCATGTTTCATCAACAGTAGTTTAAACTATTGTTTTAAAAGGCGATTTTTTTACCACTAATAAACTTACGTTTTTTATTATTTGCTGTCAGTTTGGAAGTAAAATCGAATAAACAATGCCTATTAATTTTGTAGTAAGAAATTAAAAATATTTCACAACGATTTGAACTCGCGACTCTAAAGTAAAAAAGCGAAAATGTTACACCTGCTCTACAGCAGCCATGCTAACATTCATCTATAAAGAAAAATTTACTTATAATTTTATTTACAGTATAGCTTAATAAAGTGGCTTATTGGTAGAACATATACTTACATCGTCACATTATATTCATTATATGACATAACTGAAACAATATTTCGGGGTAAATGTCATTTAAATTCAAATTATTTTCACTAGCGAATGCTTGCTTGTGTTAAAAAGTGAAGTACGCTTGCGTGAAGCATCTGGCAACAGAGTACAAGGCTGATCCCGCTGTTATTTCTAGTCCGGCGTTAGTTGGCGTTTATGAATAAGGTAACACTTGGTCCGGACTAAGTCAGGACCAACCCTAGACTAAGTGGTACAAGATGGTCTCAGGATCATCTTGGAACTATCTCACGATTATGAATAAGGCCCTCAGAGACCAAAATTCGCACGACGGACGTGCAAATCGAAGAAAAATGAAGAAAAGAGAAGGGATCTCCTAATGGTGAGAACTCACTCTACTGTAAGGTTCCTACCTCACAGTTCTTTCACCCGTCATGTACACACGTCCCTGCTGCTGTAACAGATGTCTTACGTCTGCTACCTCAAAATTGGCTAAGTCCTGGGCCACAGTTCTGAATGAACACGATGACTCTCATTCTGAGTGCTCGTGTTGCCTCATCTCTCTTGAGAAAGTGAAAGAATAATGAAATGAAAAGTATTCTAACGAAACTAAGATAGCTGTACTAGAGTATGGACAGGACATGAAACCGGCTGGGCGCGTCGCACTGCGTTGTCGAACCACAGTGTGTTCAGCGCACACGCTGTGAATTCCTTGTAAGTGGACCGCCGGCGCCGTCACCCGTGCGCTACCTGCATGTTCAACCGACGTTCAAGTACTGGGGCTGCCTATCATAAGATGGCAAAAAATACTGTAAAATCTTCCAGCTGAATATTAAAACTAATGAAATATCAAAACACTATGAATAAAATAACTGCATATAAGTGCTCTCGGGAGCGACAAACAGTTTTCTTATCTAATAAATATTGTGTTTAACTAAAATGATATCTTATGTAAATATATTTCATAATATAATTCGTGGTTGTATTAAAGGGTTCTGTAATTCAATGGCATCATTATTTTATCCAATTTAAGCTATTTACGGCGCACACAGTGGATTTAAGACCAACAAATTACGTTATTACGTAAATATATCATATTGATAAAATTATAAAAAAATATGTGTAGGGTATGTGTAGTATTATTCGTTTATTAAAATGTTAACCACAAGGCGTACTAATCTAAAAAAAAAATTTAATAATTTAGGGAATAATTATTTTCTAAATGAAATTCAATGAGCATTTAAAATTATTTTAAGTTAATAGCGTGGTTTTGATTAATAAATTATGGCATTGAGACTTTAAGTTTTCTGATTTAGATGCGATTTTACAGGTAGATGGTTGGGGTAATTGAATTAATTAATTACTTGAATAAATTATTAATTAGTTGATTTGGGGGATGGTGGCTCGGCAGTGAAGGGTAGGGAGCTTAAGACTTACGGGGGCTGATAGTAACCTTGAAGATAGCTCTCCGTGCCACGTGTTCGAGTAGGCTAAGAGGCGTGGCTAAGGGCCGGGGGCGCGGTTCATCACAGTGACGTGTCTAGAGGAAGTCGCTGTGGTGGGGGTGCGAGCCATCTGCCTTGTCCTTCCCCTCTCTCATTGTGCGTCTATATACGCGACGAGGCGGCCCTCGCCGTCCGTGTAGCGACGCGCGATGGCTTAGGCTTTTTGCCTGGCGGCGTGTGGCATGCATTTACTACAACTACCGTTGTTTACTTACAAAGAAAAGTTATTTCTTGAATATTTTATTTCGTTAAAAGAATGCCATGACAATACTAAAAACAATGCATTCTCAATGGGGCATTTGTTCTAAAATAAATAATAATAATAATAACATTTTAGATGACATGCACTATGATCTAATGTTATAGTGACATGTACGAATAATCTTTCTATGTATAAAAATTGTAGCGTAAATCAAACTATTCCTATAAATATTAGCGTCTTTAAAAAAATAAAACACACTACGCCAAACATGGACAAATTTTGTGTTGTATTTATGTATTTTGAATAACGTATTGTGAGTCAAAGGGGATAGTCCATTGTAATTTTTTTTAAATATTTTCCACTTATTTTTTACAAGGATTGATTTTTCATTCGGGTTCTATGTTTAGAATTGTATAGAATTTTTTTAAATTTTTTAAAAACATTTTTTTACAATTTAATGAGTTTTTAAAAATTGGCTATATCGATTGATTGTTCATACGTTTGCTAAGTTTACAATTTTATAGAATTTTTCCCGATTTTTACCGTTTTTTTTTATTTTTACGAAATATGATTGTTTACGATTTTATGTTTTTTACAAAAAAAATTAGTATTGGTGATACCGATTGATATTTCTTACGCCTACTAGTCTACGTTTAAAGTTTTGTAGATTTTCCGATTTTTATGAGTTTTTTAAAAATAGATTTTTACGAATATTTATATATATTTTTTTGTAAAAGTTAAATATTGGAAATATCGATTGATTTTTTTCATACGGCTGCCCGATTTCCAGTCTCTATCAGCTGCTCTGACGAAATGTGTCATTTAGTCGCTTTGAGAAGACAACAAGATGAGTCTAGAATTATCGGCCGACTTGTTCTGAGTTTTGTTTGCAGTTTTTTTCTAGTGCAGCACTTATTAAATATACTATTTCTCGCAGCATACTGGCTATCCAAACAAAAAGCTACACAAATATTAATTTTGTTTTGTGCTGAGTTCCACATTTTGTGTCCATATGTTTTCGATAACGTTCTTTTATTTATTTATTTTTTTTTTGCGAAAGGAGACGTGATATGTTGTGGTCAGTAAATAATTTATTTCAGCTGCATGAAAATGTTTAATAAAATTGGTGATGAATGTATTTGTTACGTTTGACGTTTCAATTTCGCGGTCTTCACTATGTGATATATTGCTTATATGTTTCTCAGATACTTATTAGGGAATTGATAAGTTCCACTGCACTCCAGTTCCCTTTGAGAGCGATGGGTTAAAGATTTACATACTAAATAATATTTTGTGTGACTGATTACGGTTCATTACAATTTTCTGAATTGAAGGTTATGTCTTGTTGCCTGCGAGGTCATTAGAGACGGCGTCTCTCTACTTGAAACAATGGCAGGAGCTGGGAGAGGAGTATGCCATGGCCCTTTGTTAAGGTATAATCACAGCATTGCCTGAAGCTTTTTCGGGATACCAATTAAAATGGCAATCAGGATGGCCGGAGCCGAGTTTTACTGTTGCGTCACCTCGCTTAGTCTATACTGTATCGAGGTGGATATTTATTCAGGTATAAACACTTGTACATGAAAAATACCTATATGTGTGAAATTATGAGTGTTTTCGAGAATTACAATATTAACTTTTCAAATTGTTTTGGATATTAAAACACCGAGGTGAACAAATACGTCAGTGGTAATATATACTGTGTATAGGTACACAGAATTACTCTAATTTCACTTAACATAGTTTAACATGGCTCTCTCTACCCAGCTTCAGTCAGATCTATACAAAGTAGGCAGCTAACGAATCGCTGCATAGGCAGGCAGTATGTCACTCAGTATATCTGTCTTAAGTCCTAGGACCCTGTCTTTATATATTGTCGTAAGTTTGTGTGCACTACGCTGCTGTTCGTTAAATTGATTTACATTTATGAAGTTCAATCAGGGAGGGCCGGTCCTTGACATTTTTCAAGTATAAAAGAACAACATTTTGGCATCCTATCCCTTCCTAAATATAAAAAATGAAGGTTTCAGAAACAAATATATTGCTTTTGGAATATTTTTGTTCACATGAACGATGAAGGCGTTATAAGGTTTTCAGTTATCGTATTCTTACATTCAAAACTTTTTTAAAAATAAATAATGATACTTGTTAAAATATTTTACAGACTTGTATTAAAATACAAAAGGGGCCGCGGCGGTCGAGTGGTAAGACACCTCACTTCCCACGTAGGCGATCCGGGTTCGACGTGTTTTTTGGGTGGTTTCCGTTTCATCCACTTCTCTCATTCCGTCGCTGCTCCACACTCATGTCACCCTCAC
>PNEQ01114008.1:0-12534 GCA_003012365.1 Medauroidea extradentata
AGTGACCCAAAAGTATGGCAATCCTGGCCCGCCATGCATGTGTTCTTAAATAGTCGTATAAATTACTGGCCAGGTGGTGGAGAAGCCCCCTTATGTCGAGAGTCTACGTGTCGTCGTCCTCCTGTCCCATAAAGTAGTGAAAGTCGCAGGCCAGCTCCTCCTAGCCCTACAGTGTTAAAGCCACGCTTTTTAACAATATCTTGATACATTTGTTCAGTTTTTATTCTGTAAAGTAGAGAATCTGTATATTCAAAGGAAACATCAATACTACCACAATTTTCTTGTTTGATAATACTGTAATGGAAATCGTATGTGTTAATTATTTAATTTCTAATATATTCATTCCCACATAAATCGGATAGATAAACTTAATTTTCGTTTTGTTCATATGAACAGCTACTAGATTGTCATAAAGTGTTTCACTGTCATTATTCAAATTTATTTATTTTACTTGCTTACTAAATATAATTTCTGTTCCTAATATAAACATTCATATTTCCGAGAACATTTTGTTCATTTACTTGAAAATTTTTTTTAATCATTAGTTGCTTTTGTTCTCATGCCTGTTATTTTATAGATCAATGAATCTATTTTAGTTTCATGCCAAAAAGCGATATAATGTTAAGATTTCTATATGAATTACACACTTTTCTTAAGTGTGTAATGTTGCGAATAATTTAGTTTCTTTTGTACCTGGAACAATTTTACTTTCAGGAGCGAGTGAAAAATCGTTATGGAAGTCATGTAATACGTAAGGATACTTTAAATCTACTTCAATGCTTTATCCATATTTAAAATCATCTTCTATAATAAATGAATCATTCTCAGATATTTATCTTAATCCTCCTCAACCACCACTGATAGGCCCATGTTCGTAAGTATTAGCACATTGCGTTTCCACATAAACTGTTTTCTTCTAAGTATATTAGATGGTTGGTTCCGTTCTTCTGGATCATTATTTTCTAAATATATATTGTTTGTATTGACATATATTTTAGAACATTGGGATAATCATACCTGAATTTCGTTCTCTATCTTTAGAATCGTGTTCTTACCGTGTAGTAACTTTAATTTAGTTTTTGTAAGTTTTAATATTGTATTCCAAGCTATACTGGTGCAGTAAAATATCAAGAGGGATCTAATTTATACGCATTGATGTATTTTTCTCTAATATCAATACACCAGCTTACAATAAAATATCACTTTTGAGTTAAAAGTCATTATACTGGCCACAATGTTGAATATCGAATCTGTCCCAGACTAATTTTGCATGTTCATAATCTTTATCGCTTATGTTTTACTCGGTGAATTTGTTGTGAAGTTCTTTCTTAGATGATAGTTGAATATCTTTACATCTCTTTCAACTATCCCTGTAATTATTGGGGTAAAGAAATTTTCGAGCAATAGAATTAACTTTGTATTTTGGAAATATTTTTTTGTAATAAATATTAGATATTTAGATAAATTTAACGCTCGTTATTTAAGTTTGATGTCATAAATTTTAATGTGTCAATAAATATAATTTTTAAAATGTCATGTTTCTTTGCTGAATATGAAGCATTTATCTTTATTACACAGAAAAAAACTGTTTTGTGGTGACTGCAAAATGTTTTGTCAAAATGGACCTCAAAAAATATTTTTGTAGTGTTTACAAAATTGTTTGGTAGTCACTGCAAAACTTTACTGAGAACAGCAAAAATGTTCAGTGGTCACCACAAAAAAATTTGGTGCGGTCCATAATGACAAAATAATTTGTGGTTACCAATAAGTATTTTTTTCAGTGTATTAGGATGTAGATAAATTTTCTTGTCTTCATTACCGAGATTTTTTACAAATATGTGTGCATCATAACCAGCAAGAACAAGAAAATAAATGGTTACAGGTATGGGTATTCGCTGTAGCTTGTTGCAATTGTTGCATATTGTAGATGTAAATCGGCAAGTTAATTGATGACGTTGAAGTTATTTTCTTTTTTTTTCTGTATATATAATTTCCGTAATGGAAATATTTAAGATTAAAAAATCTAAGAGTAAATGTGGTGTTCAAAATGATTCACTGGTTCAATTTGTAAAATCGAAAAACCAATTTCAGCTTCTTTTTAATTTATTCATCAAACTTTCTACTGGTTTTCTGGGCACCGATTAACAACTCGCCATAACAATATTTAATATAGCTACAAAATCCAAAAGCTTCACGTTTTTGGTATTTTGCTGTATACGACAAACATTTCAAACTTTGCTCAACACTGTTGAATTGTTGACCTTGTGTACGGTATATACCTTGCAATATATAATTATATAAGCCAGAAACATTATCTTCTTCCGATAGCTCTTCATATTTTATCATCAATGCACACTTTTTTTTTTATAAATTTTCGTTCTGGCTTGCAACCATATAAAATATTTTCGGTTATGTTTCAAAATCTATATATAGCCTATTACAAATGGAACCTTCGTAGTGTTCTAATAATTTTTTATCTTTATTTTTCACACTATACTGTAAGTTCAACTGTTTTGTTGGTTGAACGATCTCCTTCGAAGTTAACAAGTTTTCTTTAGAATTGATATCTTGTAAGCACCTTTCGCATACAAGCATTTTGTGTTGGTGATTATGTTTTCGAGGACAAACTAATCTATATGTGTCTTTAATCCAACAATAGTGTAACTGAACCGTTTGTTATAATTTTAAAAATTAATGTGTATCTTCATTTTATTGTTTGTAAACTTTTGTGGAAAAAATGTGTTATTATAATCACTCGTTCTTTCATATGCATAAACATTAGCGGGTAGTTTAAGTTTGTGTTGAATTTTTGGGATATAACCAGTTTAACCGGGTAGTTAAAATTTATACTTAGATTTTTTTTTCGAGTTCTTTTACGAAAACCTTATAGGACCATCTTATATTTTATTCTTCTGTGTGGGGCTTAAGGCCGAAGCTAAGGACGTCACGAATCACTTTTGATAATTACTTTTAACATTAACACAATATTTTTAATTTTTTGTATTTTGTTCATAAATAATTGCAGCCCAATGATTATATCTATAACCTAATCAAATTCTTCGCTAATGTTAAGATTAAAATTCTTTCATTCGTTCAGTTTGGTCTCTTTACAATGAATGAAATTTTCTTATATATAAATTATTGGTTTAAGTAGAGTTGTTGGTTTGGAACATAACTTCTCGGTTTTGTTCAATAGTTTGCCTTTAACATTCACAAAACCTTTGCTCTACGATGTATTCTTATACTCTTATTTACCCTTTGAACAACCAACGGTTTCATTAAAACAATAAAGTAATTAGGAACCAAACTATTCAAATTATTATCAAGGGTAAATATCTGTAATCTATTGTGGCAACTTCTATGAGTTATTCTCTGTTGTTACTTTTCAAGTATTAATTTAGAATTAGGTACTATGTATTTCGAAAGTGTTAGTTCTGGAGTACAAATCTCATTAATATCAACGTCATTAATTTGTAAATTCTTATTTCCAGTGCCCACAACTATCTTTCGTATTATATTATTTCGATAAGATGAAATATGTTAAGTTTTTAATATCCTCGAATCACCATGTTCTTTCCTCTAGCCTTCAGCTCAACTACATATAGATTTCTCAACGCGTATTTTTACAAGGAAAATTAATATATCAAAAATTAAATTGGGTAATGAATTTTATTAGGCTACCATTTGATATATTATTATCAGAAATGGGCTTCATTTTTAATTTAAATTTTGTTTCAGTTCGAGTAATTTTCACAAAAATTTTAGCCATACACATTCGTCCATTCACTTTAGATCAAACTTTGTGCTCAGTGAATGAATATAAACAGGGAAATAAGGCAAACTACAACGGTTGTAATATATATTCTTACATTTTACTCTGTATTTATTTAAAAAAGCTAAAATCTCATAAATTAATTTTATTTTATTTTGCGATCTATTTTTACCAAAAGTTTAATTAAAAATGTGTCCATTAATTGTATTCATTTCTGTTTACCGCCCTATATGAATGAGTAAAACTGGAAAATTTTACTGTATTTAATATATATTATTGTATTTTACCACGAATTTAGCATAACATAGCATATCGCATGACTTCGAAATGTGTGTTGGAATCTGCCTTACATATCTACTGATAATACTGACAGTTTATGCTGCATGTACCCAAACTTCACCAACACAAACAAGTAAACTCTTACTATCCTCTAATCAATAACTTTCTCTTATTCAGTTAGGATTGTTCCTACAAGCACAATGTCTATTCTCCATGAGTGTATGATAACTATTCTTTAATTTCCTTAGCCTAGAACAAACCTTCTTAATAATTATCGTCAGATTTTCTTAAATTCACACAAGTATAATTATTTTCGTAACACACGCAGGTTTTTTTTTTTTTTTAGGGGTAATTTTGTTTAATATGCGTTGAACTACGCCCTAAATTTATATTACAGGTATTTGCCTGTATTTTCATTTTGTGTACACATTTTTAAGAGATGTAATTTTGTTGTTCGGTTTACATATTGCAGCTACTAATTTTTCTGTCCCCCCACTGCTCTATTTTTAGCATTTTCATTACGACAATTATGTGTAATAGAAATTATTTCAGTGTCGACAAACGCAATAATGTCACCGATTTTTTCTCAGTCTTCGCTGTGTACTATCACATGTTTTAACTCAAATACGGTATAAGCCTTTTACAAGAGTGGCGTGTTCTATCACCCGAAAATACCTGTGGAGACGAAGACAATTCTTAGCCGTGGGCGGATTGTATAATACCAGCATGTTTATTTACAAGTTGATGTTAATTACATGACTGATTTCAGATTATGTTGTGTTAAGTATTCCCTTGTATGTTAAATATCTTTAGTCAATATATTGATTAATAATTTTTATACCAGTTTTATATACACTTTGAAATCCCGCAGAAATGTGTTATTCAAGTTTTATTGATATAATTATTGTATTATGTATGTGTTATTGTGTACCCATTTTCTATTGAATAGTTTTCTTCGCACAGCAAGCCCTACAATTCCTACTCCTATTTTATGGAGTATCTCGATTGTACTTACTCCATGTACTGTTTGAAGGACGTTCAAAATGTTATTCAGTTGTTGGGTGGACTATAGAGGAGCTATGGCAGTTGTTATGTTGACATATATTGTTGTGTACGGAGAACGTCAACAACGGGAGTACATCTAGTACTCAGGACTCGGCTGAGGATGGTGAGCGCAAAGCCTAGTTTACACAAATCATAACAATCTTAAAACACGTGTTTTCAACAAATTTTTTAACAATGTTTGAAAAAATGCTTGCAAATTGTTGACATCATGTTATGAACATTGTTGCCAAAATTCTGTTGTTAATTTTATTAATATTTATAAAAAACAATTGTTGCCAACATTTTGTGGAAATCATTAGCTACCAAAAAAGTTATGCATTTTAGAAACATGTTAAGAACTTTGACACCAACAATGTTGATAACATTATTTTCCCGACCCATTCTAAGACGATCTAAATTTAAGGATGTTGGTAACAAATGTTACTAGCAATGTTACTAGTATTGTTATAAGCAATGTCATAGAAATTTTTGTCATCAATATTGCTATTAACTTCCGTCCATCATTCTTACAACTTTGTTAGTAACATTGATGATGTCAGCAATGTTAATAACAAATTTACAACCAACATTGCTATGAAACAGTTTACCGTAGCTAAGGATTTGTTGATAACATTTTTGTAACTAACTTTTTGGAAATAACGTTGTTACTGTTATTTATTCGGTGTAAACTGGGCTTAAGCAGACTGCAGAAAACATTGATAGCTATATGTTCGTAAAGATGTGCGGAATGTTTAATGTAACATAAAGGGGCTTCACGTCTCCTCGACATCGAGGTGACACAACTTGATACAATGAAAGGAACTGGGAGAGGAGTCGGCCATGACCATTGCTAAGAAACAATTCCAGGATTCCAGGGTACGTTCTAAAACACTATTAATTTTAGCTGCAGTGTTATTAGCATCCAAATATTTTTTTGCGTTTCGCATTCTATATGCAACGCAAGGATACCTATAATTAATCTAATTGGAAGATACCCAAATAGTACCTTGAAATGGTCTCACTCCCGTATTACTATATTGAGCCAGCCGGGCAAATTCAACTATCTTGTAAGACAAAATGTATATAACTAATTAGATAATTTCGTCTTAAAGTGACAAACCTTATAACACTTGGATTAATCACTTGTAATTATCACTTTACTGAAGTACTAAAAATTTAAAATTAAAAGAATGTTTGTCTTACTGGCGTCCATTCTGTTTTTAAAAGTATTACTGATATGTGTAGGACGTTGATTAGTTGAAGTAGTAATTTATCTGAGTAGAAAGTGTGCGTAGCTTTCCAGAGGTAGTTAGCGTCGTAGACGTAGAATTTTTACTGCTATTTGAAACAACGCTTTGTAATATATCAGGCAACATAAACAATACTTAACTTCCTGTGAGGGTATCCCTAATTACGAGTAAGGAAACAGTAAATTGGTGACAGAGGGGGACAGGAAACTTTTAATTTTATGTTCTATATTTTTACGCAGTTCGACACATTGGTTTTTATGTACTCTCTTCAATCCATAATGTGTGTTTTCTTCAAAACAATTAATTTCAAAACCATTGACCTTGAAATGCACGTTATCGTGCTTTTGAGTTTTTTGTGACTAAAATATTATTAAAGCAAAGGAAATCAGGTATATTTAATAGAGAATTAGTAATAATAAGAGGCTTAAATTGTCTAATACCTTTGGATGACTGAAAACTATTCAGTGGAAATTAAAAAAAAGTCGTACATAAAACAATATTGAAATTATTATAAAAATATTTTTTCAATATTTATGAAAAAATTAGGTAAAATTGCATTAAATATTCATTAAAATAGATGCGGTGGTGAACTTTTCCACTTCCTCGTTCAGATTTTCAATGAGTATATTAGCAGCATTTATCATCCGCTGTGTGGCCATATTTTATGTTACACGGACATTGTTATAAGCCCAGGTTTATACCCGTGGAACCGACGAAATGCAGCGCAGTTTTTGTGTAAAAAAGCATATAATTAATGAAGTATGAGGTTTCACACTCAGCCTAAATGAGTGGCGTGTTATATATAGTGCAAGCAGGGTCAGAGCGCAGCCAATGGAAGGCACCCGCACCACCATGTGACGCCATTAGCCGCAGGGAACCAATAATGGAGCGGAAAGCTTTCACGCCGCGGGTGACACGAACTAGCCATGGTGACGAGGGGCAGGCCGGTGACCAGCGCATGCCATTTAACCATCTCCATTACCACAACCAGCGTTCGCGCGGTTACAAAGTGGTAGCCAAGAGCGGAGGTCACAGACCACTCCGAGGGTGCAGTGTAGAACTTGCAAACTGACCCTGCTTTAAACATAACATTCACATATCTTAGTAAATGCGACTAGCTCTGGTTGTGTAGGAGTAGGCAGGGATTTTAGCATAATGTGTTTAAAAAAAATTAAAAAGCAACATTCTGCACAACTACACGAGTTAAGAATAAAAATTAAGTTTATTTACAGTGCAAAAACTACATAAAATTAAAGGAAAAACACAGGCACCATTGCAAAACAAATACTTATTTTTAAAATTATCTCAACTTTAACACTAACTTAAAAACCCAACTGGCAGATTTATTTTACTTATACAAGACAACAAAACTCATATGCTTTGTGCCATCGTAATGCAATCTTGAACACGATGTCCTCGTAGCAGAAAATGCACCTTTAGTTCTATGACACAGCTACAGATACCTTCATAATTATCGAGGAGATTCCAGGTAAATCTTTAGTACCCGCAAGCATTGGCGAACAGCTTATCGTCTTGCCCGAAAAAGTCCTGAAATATTGCGAACTGCTCTTCTTGCGGCCGAAGTGGTCGCCATCTCTTCTCAAGTAGGGGGAGGGGCAGACTTTGGCGAAAAACTCGCGAGCATTGGCGAACCGCTCGTCTTCGTGGCCGAAGTGGTTGTCATCCCTGCCCAAATGGGGGGCAGACTGTGGCGAACAGCTCATCTTCGTGTCCGAAGTGGTCGTCATCTCTGCCCAAGTGGGGGGCAGACTTTCGCAAACAGCTCATCTTCGTGTCCGAAAATGTTATCATCTCTGCCGAAGGGGGGGGGGGAGCAGACTTTGGCGAACACCTCATTTTCGTAGCCGAAGTGGTCTTCATCTCTGCCCAAGTGGGGGGCAAACTTTGACGAACAGCTCATCTTCGTGTCCGAAGTGGTCGTCATCTCTGCCGAAGTGAGGGTCAGACTTTTGCGAACACCTCATCTTCGTGGTCGAAGTGGTCGTCATCTCTGCCCAAGTAGGGGGGGGGTGACTTCGGCGAACAGCTCATCTTGTGGCCGAAGTAGTCATCATCTCTGCCAAAGTGAGGGGGGGGGCAGACTTTGGCGAACAGCTCATCTTCGTGTCCGAAGTGGTCGTCATCTCTGCCCAAGTGGGAGGTAGACTTTGGCGAACAGCTCGTCTTCGTGGCCGAAGTGGTCGTCATCTCTGCCCAAGTGGGGGCAGACTTTGGCGAACAGCTCATCTTGTGGCCGAAGTAGTCGTCATCTTTGCCCAAGTGGGGGCAGACTTTGGCCAACAGCTCATCTTGTGGTCGAAGTGGTCGTCATCTCTGCCCAAGTGGGAGGCAGACTTTGGCGAACAGCTCGTCTTCGTGGCCGAAGTGGTCGTCATCTCTGCCCAAGTGGGGGCAGACTTTGGCGAACAGCTCATCTTGTGGCCGAAGTAGTCGTCATCTTTGCCCAAGTGGGGGTAGACTTTGGCCAACAGCTCATCTTGTGGTCGAAGTGGTCGTCATCTCTGCCCAAGTGGGAGGCAGACTTTGGCGAACAGCTCATCTTCGTGTCCGAAGTAGTTGTCATCTCTGCCGAAGTGGTGGTGGCCCTCGGCCATGAGCCCACTTCCAGACCCCTGTGCTAAAACATATGGAAATATACTACTCTCTTTTAAAAAAAATACATTCGGTCCTATGGTGTTGCTACATGCAAAAGTGCATGCAAAAGGACTGCAATTTTAGGTTATGTTCTTTAACTATCCACGTCGGAGTGGTTTTTAAGTGCGACCTATTGAAATGTGACTGGGGAGACGACACAAGTATGTATTTATTATTCTTTCAAGTTGGCAGTGCGTTTGGTTGGTTGTAGCTCATTCTGAATTTTATTTTACTGTTGGAGGTAAAAACATATTCAATACAGTGCTAGCGATTCTACCTCTTTATCGTGAGATGCACTTAATTCCTACTATAAACATATGCTCAATAAACTAATGAATTTGCTTCTGTAATTTTAAATCAGAATCCTAAAGAGGAACCAACAATATTTGTAGTTATTGTAAAACATATACCTGTTATTTTGAAATAAGAACACAGACAAAACGAATAATACAACCGTAAAGTCAGTTTGCTATGTTGTATATTTGTATAATGTTTGGTCAAGTTCTGAAAAATATTTCGTAAGTTGCGTATTACTATGCTAAACATATATTAAATGGCCACCGTTTTGAAAACATTCATACAGGATGAACAAAATACACAATATTCAACTCCGCTTTGTGTGCAGTATATATTTGCTAAGTTTGGTGAGTTACTGAAAAATATTTCCTAAAAGAATTTTTCATATTCTAAAAAAAATAAAAATTACCGCCATTTTTAAATTTGAACACAGGATGTACGAAATACACAGTATGAAAGTAAGATTTGTATATACTGTATGTATATATGCATCAAGTCTCGTGAAGTTCTGAAAAATATTCCCTAAGCCATGTGATACTGTGCGAAAAATATAAACATGACCGCCATTTTGAAAACATTAACCCAGCATAAACAAAACAGACGATATTCAAGTCATCTTTGTATGGAGTATATGTGTATCAAGTTTGGCGAAATTCTGAAAAATATTTAATAAGATATGTGATACTACGCTGAAAATAAACAAATGACAGCCATTTCGAAACTATGCACACAGAATGAAGGAAATACACAAAAGTCAAGCCAACTTTGTATGTAGTGCATATGTACCAAGTTTGATGAAATTAGAAAGTACGGTTCACTAGATATCTAGATTGACCAAACATTTTTAAATGGCTGCGATTTGGAAAATATGAACATGGCGTAATCGAAAGTATAAATGTCAAGTCAGGTTTCAAAATTCTGTATGTGTACAAAGTTTGTTGAAATTCGGTCTACTGGTTCAAAAGATTTTTGGAAGGAACACACACACAAACAGACACACATACAGGAAGGTGATCTCATAAGCCTACTTTTCCCTCGAAACTTAGGTTAAAAACATGTTAATGAAAATGTATGTAGCCAAGTGCTGTATCCAGGACTTTAGTTTGGAGTATGGGGGCCACAGTTACCCATCCCCCTTATTGAAGCAGGTTGTCCAGGGATTCTCCCTAGTAACGTAAAATACATTAATACTAATAAAATACTGAATCAGGTTTTTAAATGGAAAGGAAAATGGGTGGTTGGAATTAATGTTTCAACATTATTCAGACAGACTAAAGAAGGTGTGAGACCTATGGGTACTTTTCTCTGGTAATGATGGTCACTCGTTACATTCTTTACATCGAATTACCAAACGTATTTTCCGTTTACCATCAATGTTATAAGTTTAGGCAACACTGAAGGATGTATTATGAAAACTTCTATGCATTTTACTTATATGTTTTCTCAGTTTCCACTATGTGTTTTGCAATATTTATTACGTAATAGTATTATCAAAATGATGGCCATCGTTATATTTTTACTGTAGTAATACATATCTGTGGAAGTATTTTTTATTTATTTTCTTTTTTTTTTTCATTTTTCATCAATATTAGTACACATACACTTAATACTACCCTGACTTGAATTTTAAAAATTTCTTTCACGTTTCTGTAAACTGTTTTGAAAATAGTGGATTTTTTTACCTTTTTGATGGAAAAATGTCTTAGAAAAAAAATTGTAATTGGTTACTCACTTATTTCTTAGCAGGCTGACTTGCCTTTAGTACATGTAGTTTATCATACGTCTAAATTAATCTTATCATTTAATATTTCTATATTGTTATGAAGGTTTTAACTTCCAAGTTTCATTTTCCACCACTTTGATGAAAGTAGGCTTATCAGTTACGCTAGTAACATCTTGTTTAAATTTATATTTGTACCAGAATTTTTTTTCCTATTTTAGAAACAAATTGAGATTATATTTTGCTCCTATAAATATCTTTATCTCGCATTGATTTTGCGTAGGGTATCGTTAAAGTGAAAATTTCCATGTTATGATTTAAGGACGAAACTAAAACCAACTGGCATTCCAAACTGAAAGCAAATTCACACAAAAGAACGTTGATGTAAGCTACAAATTTATCTATGTTAAATCTCAACATTTTTGTATATTTGAAATAATAAAAATTTTTAAATTAATTAAAATATTTATTTAAAATTAATTTTAGGAATATTATGTGAGTACAAAAAAATTACTCTTTTTTATCGTACGAGTGACATATTTATCCACTATCAATTTTTTTTTTTTTTTTTCAGTTTAGTATGTCGGTTTAAGTGTCATCCTTAAAACGGTAACATGCCAATTTTCACTTAAACGAGCCACAACACGAAAACTGAGAGATAAAAAAGAATTTAAGATAGCTTGGTAATATATAAGCCCTAAGTGATTCAATTTAAATCTACCCTTTTTGAAAGTCAATATAGAAAATATTACAAAACAGCAATCCTTAATGTAAATATTTGCCAAGTTTACGATCAAATATTTACACAGAATTATGAATTTTTTAAGCTCGATATCTTGCGCTGTAATTAAATGTACTAGATTTCAGCGTCTGAGATTGTTCTTTTGGTACGCGTTAAACGAGAAATAGTTTTCCTTGGAAAGTTGGCAAAAACTATTGTCTAGGTTTGCTGTTTTTTATTTTTGTAAATTATTTCTGAAATCCTACAATTCCAAACAAATGCTTCTGCTGCTGAATTATGTTACCTAACACGCAAAATTTAGCCAAATTTTGGGTTTAATATAACGTCACCCTAATTGTAAAACCTCGTAAGTCCAGTTTGTATGACTGCAGAAAGAAAGAGAGAAAAATCAGTTAACATTTTCTGTGGTGAAATAAAACATTATTTTTCACAACAATATAATAAAGTAACTCATATTTACTTTTAACCAAATTTTAGACCGATCATATTGTTAAGATGATTTAAAGAGACAAAAAGGCAAAACACAACAAAAATGGAGTTATGAGGCTTTACAATTAGTGTGACGATAAAAAAATATCATGTACAGTGTGTTTCGATTCAACACAGAACTGGCAAGTGGGCTGCCTACCCACCCGCAACCGGCTTGAATTCTGCTCGCGGCGCGCTAGCGACGGAGCTACGTTCGATTTCACTGGTTGCCGCCTTCTTACGCAGCAGTCTAAACGGTTTAACTCTTTCAACATATATTTACACAGACTTTGGAATATGTTTCAAC
>PNEQ01114009.1:0-12535 GCA_003012365.1 Medauroidea extradentata
TATATATATATATATATATATATATATATATATATATATATGCGCATGCCTATAAAATAATCAATAAACATCTAAATATACAGAAACATATACTAGACCACACTTAACACACCACACTAACACATCATAAACAAATAATATACCATTCTTAAGACACAACACGAATATCCCACACACACGGTGCCGAACAAGAAAATGGGTACACGCACTACACTACCCAAACTTCGACGACGATTTATCACCACAATCCAGCCAACTCTCGGAGCGACATTAACAGCGCGGATTACATGGCTAAGCTGAAATTTCACTGCCGTTATAACAATACCCAAAACAAAAGTAAATAAAAGTTAGGGACAACTTAATTTAAAACGTACATCTAATGAATGAAGCACGAGAGAATGTGATTAACTTATCTACTAACTTAACCTAACCTTAAAACTACTTTCCCTCAACAAATCGCAGCCGTATATGGTACAAAAGCTCATAACGTACTCTCCGAAGATTCAGTGCACACCCACGATCTAAATACTTATCATTAAAGTTAGTTAATATTGAATTTCAATTAGATTGTAAAATGCTCTTTATACTAATGAAAGATACTGAAAGAAGCTAAATCTAGCAATTGGTATTGATAATGTAAAAAACCTAATTATTTGTATGTGTTCTGGTGCCGAAGTAGTAATTTATTTAAATTTTCGTATTTTATTTGATGATTTAATATATGACTGAACACTGGTCTAATAAGTAATATTAGCTATATTGGAAATACATAGACAATGTGTAGAGATTTTACTATAGTATTTCTAAGCAATTGAGGAGGTAATTCTCTATTAGATTAATATTTGTTTTGATTTTTTCCTGGGTTAGAAGCATTGTTGTTTTAAAAAACGTTTGTTAATCGAGTTAGTTAATATTTGGAAGTAATATTATTATCTGCTAAACTCCCGAACTATCATGATGTGAATTATACGGTAGATTGAAGGAAGCGATGCCAAGATCGCATATGAGGAGTGCAGTTCCAAAAGTTGTCTACTCCATGTGAAGTGAATTGTGAGAAAACGAGGAAAACTGTAGGGACTAACCTATCAATATTTTACATGTGCTGAAAAGCTAGATAAGTACATTTAGGCAAACAGAAGTGAAATATATAGTAGGAGCAAATAAACATCACTGATGTTATATATATTTATAATCGTTATTTGCATAAGGCATGTTTTGGAACTACACAGTGGATAAGACTAGTTTTGAAAAAGTCACTTTTGGATAAGATGAGTTTTGTTACATACAAAATATCAACATAACAGTAATAGTGATACCATTGCTATTTATATATGTGAATCCATGTCACAGTCTTTTACATTTCAAATAACGTGTTAAACAAATCATATAAGACATTCGCAGTAACAGGAACAAATGGTATTACATACAATGTTATACACATACATTAATTCATCTTCAACAACCATATCTTCTTCATCTTCATTGCCTCCAATGTTGCCCACTGTCGCTTGTTGATGAATAACGTCTTTGTAGTCGCGTTAACTGTTCACATTCTCGCCAATTGTCACCAAAGTGTTTTTTTCAAGAGGTTATCACATCACGAAGCTTATGAGGATTAAGTTACACGCATTGATCTACTTCAAGTACTGCAGGATTAATCCTAAAAAAACATTTGCTCTTCTTGCAAATTCTCCTGTAGGCTACTGAGATAAATCAGTACGGTAATTTACTTCATCTAATACAGCAATTGTTCCGGTGATACTTATTTTCAAACAAATTCGTTTGCACGGAAGGAACATAAAATGCCAGCCATTAGGTGGCTTCAAAATTTCGGAGATAGCTAATTTCCTGTCAAGCACCTTTATTTCTGTTTTTCCTAACCTACAAACAGTGCCAAAATTGGCGTAGATCTCAGAATATTCTTCAGCATCAATTATAGTGTCCTGTTTTCTCACAACTTTTTCTATTCTGCATTGTGATTTGTTGCGATTGTAGTGAGACTCAACAGGCTGATATTTAGCAATGAAAGTTTTCACAGCATCCCTTTTAGATGAAAATTACTGACTATGGGTATCGCCACCTTTACGTTCTTTGTGAGCTTCACCTGTTTCTGTATGGTTTTTACTACTAGATGAACACGAATTTTGTATACATGTAATATTGATAAAAGTGATTGCTGGCATACTTGAGTTACAGTTGTACCCTTTGATTGACACAAGCTCTTCACATGATATTTTATAGCGATAGCTTTCCTGGAGCTACCTTCAACAGTCCTGACTAATATCGTTGCTTTCACTGTAAAATTCCTGGTGAAAGCTGCGTACGTCCTGCATTTTTAATTTGTTGTATTGAAAGGTTCTGCCATTTGTATGATTGTGTGGCAGAGGGAATCTTCTCTGTCTTGTCGACGAGTGTCTTTACTATTGTCTATTGTAATAAAATGTACCAAAACAATAAACTTTTTTTTTGTGGATAAAGCATGTTTTGGAAATATGCTTAGGAAAGTTACCTGGATAAGGCATGTTTTAATAGTTTTGATAACAACTTTTATGTGTTGGTAAGGAATTGTTTGGAACTTCTAGAATGCTGGATAAGACACATTTTGGAACAGCACTGATATTTTGAATGTACTTTTCAAAGGGATGTAACCTGTTTTTGAGCAATATTTTTCCACAAACATAAACGGCCACGGATTAGGTAACCGAAGTCAGTTCATTTCTCATAGATTTTGGATAAGGCAACTTTTGGAACTGCACTCCTCATATACCGTCACCATAAAAGTTAGATGCTCTATTGGGAGAGAGCTACAGTTATTGCAGATCATAAAATATGTATGCAGATTATAGAAGGGGCAAATTTTTGCGTTAACATAGAATAGTTTTTTTTGTAGTGAACCTGAAGTCATCGTGGCAAGCCATCTGACATCGCTTACGAGCCTTCAGACTTAATTACATGTATTTGAATGAGTATTTTTTCTCGTTAATTTGGCTTTGCATGTTATACATTTTAGTATGACAGAAAATTAAGTGTTTTATTGATATTTGCTTTTATGTTTTATGGGTAAAAAGAAGTAGACAGTTTATATTGCAAGACTAACCAGAGGTCTGAGAATTCCTTTGAATTTTTTTTTTATTGCCGACTGAGATGATTAACAAATCACTAGCCGAGGTATAAATCAATTGATGTTGAATGGAATGGTTTTGTTTGGCTGTAATGGTGATGGTAAGGATGGTATTTATTATTTTAAGCTGGCTAGTTACCATATCAGCTACTCTTAGTTTGCAATAACCGTTCAATAAATATCAAGAAACCTAGCAGATTTCAGCTAGTATTCAGTATTCAGCTTACTGTAGGAAAATACATTAATAAAGTAGGTTACACTGAAAATTGATAAATATAAAACTAATAAAACAGTATGATGCGGACCACACCGCGCGCCTTTCGGTACAGTTCGTCTAGTGCACAGCAACCCGATACTGACCACACGAAGGTTGGCACTACTGCCGCTCCCTTTGGCGAATATGGGAAAGCGCCCTACGGCGCCGATACAAGGGATCACGGCGCCTCGACGCCACAGACGCCGTAGTGCATGGTCAACCCACATCCAACCCTGCCTGGAAAACCCCATGCATTGACAGGAACGCAAATCATTCACACGCTCACTGGGAATCACATTTTAAAAATTAGCAAACCTGTCTAGAAGTAATCTGAAGTGTTACTGTGTCGTGAGTGTTGCGAGGCAGTCAGTGCTAATTAACGAAAATTAAGTCAGGCTTAACCTCAACAGGACGCAGAAACCCCCGCCCCACATGCTCACCAACATAGCCCAAAGCGGCTAGACTCTGCAGCGAAATCATTATAAAAACTGGAATAATAATTCAGTGTTTGTTCATGTGTCAATTTTATGTGCATTTTTAAATGAGACATGTATGTTAACCTTTACTTTTCTTTATATTTAATTACGTAAATACAAGTTATGTCATTAAACTCAAGAAACATTAATAAACATTCCCGAAAACCATTTGAGACCCTAAAACTCCAGCATAACCAATTCAGAATTACTAGTGTCATATTTGCATGTAATTTATAGTGTTTTATGTTGTGTGAAGTTTTGGCGCGCTCAGCGGCCGAGGTCTCCTGAGCCCGCCAAGGCTTCGACAGTTGACGACTGGAGGTGCGTAGAGGCGGGTCAGCTCTTGTCGCCCCAAGCACCTGTAGTTATTTATCCTCAATCACTTTAACGTCCAATAATTATTCAAGTCTCGTAACCTTTTCAGTATTTAACTTCAGTGCCCGCGATATACCCCTCACTCCTGTCGACTCGGTTCGCGCACAGAGGCTTCTATTCATACAATTTTTGTGCCATCAGGCTTTTGCGCAGCTTTGCCCTTCTAATGGGCTTAGACCGAGCTCGCTTCAGCCATTGCCATGAAGTTGATGAATCAGTGGAGTAACGATGTATGTTAACGTCAATAATAATCACACACCCTTGAATTTGTGTGTGATATTGACTTCGTCGCTTCTTGGCACTTCAGAGCGTGGGACATTCAAACCCGACTCCAGTGTATGTGGATGTACAGGTGCCCGAAATCACTGTCGAGTGTACTTATTGTGTGTATCAGGCGTGAGGATAGCCTTAATACCACACCGCGGTGAAGCATGCCGCTGGACACTCAGTATAACCTCTATCGGTAATTTCTAACTTTAGTGGGACCTCTCCTCTGCCCTTGCTTCCGTCAAGTATAAGTATCACATTCCGAAACTCACAGATTTCACTGGCCAGTTTTTTCACTAATATCAGCTATGGTTCCGATTCTGCTGATGGACGTGGATTTTACTGGTAGAGATATCTGTGGAAATTGCCCTGTGCGAGGCTGCATCCACTTCAGAGAATGCTTATTTTACTGACCTTTCAGATCGCCAGTGTTGACAGGAAAACAATTTTTGTGGCTGGAATTACAAAAGTAAAATTAGGTTAAATTATGTTGAGGCCGACCGTTCTGTATCTCCTCTACCGAAGCCCATTGTGCGCACCGCGCCACCCATTTGGAACGCCCGACGCGGCAGCACCGCCTCTACATATCGAACACTCCCGGCCACGTGGACCCAAGAGGCGGTGGCATCCAGGCGCCACCCCCGTGACGCCACGCAGTGCCAGTGTGTGTGCCGATAAATCATGTGCACCATCCATTGGTGGGAAAGTGCCCCGTTTCCTAAGTCCGCCATGATAACACTTTTACAGCGCGTCACGTGCTCCAACAACACCAGAGTGAAATAGGGAATGTGGGTTATACCTACACATGGTGGTTCAATTCCGAGGGCAGGAGTAACCAAAAATTCATTTTTAAATTCTGTTAAAATATTATGTCGGGCTTAACCATTAAATTCTTAGAAACACCCCCGCGCCTCGGACACATCTTGGACTCTCCCAAGCGGCGAGCTTGACCACATGGTGTAATTCAAATTATTTTTAAAGTAAATTTAATTGTTTTTTCTATTTTAAAGTGATGTCAGAGTTTTGTTATGCTTTCAAAATTAATCTAGAGCTGAAATTTACTTGGTCAAAAATAAGACAGCATAATACAAAATTACTTAAAATCTATATAATTTGTAATATTAAAATATAAACATTCCCCGAAGATGTTTGAGACTCTAAACAGCAAGCATAATAATTTAAAATTTACTGACATTTTATTCTGTGTTTAAAAGTGCATTTTGTGTTTGGCGCGAACCTGCTGCCGATGCAGGAAGCATGTCAAGCGTTCGGCAGTTGGCGATAAGCGGCGTTCGTAGGTGGTCGGCTTCGTGTCACTCCGGCATCATCTCATCTTTGTTCAATCTTTTAGTGTATCAATAGCATCTTTATTTGTCTGGAACAATTTCTTTTAATTTACTTCAGTGCTGGAAGAACCCCTTCACCCCTGCACCACATTGCGCCCGGGAGCTTCAGTATTCAATTCATCTCTTAGCCCACGTGGCTAGCATTTCACACGCAGCTTTGCCCACAGGATGGGCTAGTTCCGGACCCGCTTTTGTCGCCGCCATTTGAGTGTATACTGTTTGGATTACGGAGATGTTCCAATAAAACTTCACGCCCATAAGTAATGTTGTCTTTATCGGCTTGCCGCTTCACGACCTTAAGTTTCCGGGGTCTTCAAAACCTGCAGATTTTATTAAGTGTATTGTGTTTTCTCAGCATGGTCGTTCAGGTGCCCTACACACCTGGTGAGTGCTTTTGTTGTGTGCATCGAGGCATGGGGAACGCCTAAAGAGCCCCCTGCGAAACATGACGTCGAGCGAGAGGGAATTTTTAATGAAGTGGCCGTTGGTCGCACGATCTTGCTCACCTAGGTGCTTGTCCCTTACACCAGACGAGCTTGCGCTGCCAGGCAACCTATCCATGCACGCCATTGCCGTGCAGGATAAATTCTAATTCTCTCCTCACTGTAAAATTATCAGTCTATTTTACCCTCGCCACGACTCCCGCTCGAGTCAATATTACGGACGCACAAGATATCTTTTCTCAGGCGTTATTGCCAAAGCAGTTAACCTTACATAATTGCATTGTTTTTTAATTACATTTATTTGATTCCTGCCTATAGTCTTTAAATCCTTACGTTGTCTGCATCTTGCAGAGCTAAGAGTAAACATAGAGGTTATATCAAACCATTTAAATACATCAGATTATTGCTGACAGTTTACTGAGAGAATTCGCAATTACTTTCAGAAACCATTGCAACATGAAATAAATGTTCGGTATTAACTGTATATTTCGTATCTGAATGAGTCATACAATGCTGAATTCCAATGCTATTAAAGGCATATTTGGGCAAATATTTATTTTATGTATGCCTCTAATTTCCAAAAGATTTTAACTAAGCGTATTCTGTATGGGCGAGTAGCTGCATTATGTTTTATGCATCAAATTTCATTTAAAATGTTGACACACATCATTCGTTTTCATCACAGTTAATGAACGTGTCAACACACCTACAAATATTTAAATTTATGAACAAATTGCGAGAATGAAAAATATTATATGCCTTCGCATGACAAAGTAATCATTCACGACAAAAACAGTAGCACATAGGCTATCCCAGTGTGAGGTTAGTTTGTCTATTTGTGAGGGGCAATTCGCATCGTACTAAAAGTGGTTTTTGTACCTTTTAACTTAGTAAAGAAATATATATGCGGATAGGTAGGGTAAAATTATAAAAATATATGGTCTTAGTTCGCTATTCCTTCACCAAACAGCACAAACACAACTACTACTTGCATGTGTAAATAAATAATTTAGGCCTAACCTACCATCGTGGTTATGTAGACAGGTAGAGACAGTAGTAGCAAAGAAAAGAAGGGTTCTAGGAATGCTATGAAGAGTACTGAAAGGAACTAACAGTGATATGAAACATAAGGCATAAATAACAATTGTAGGACCGATGTAGGCGTATGTGGCAGTGGAGTAGGATTTGTACAAGATAAAGCTGGAAGTGCAGGAACTGGAGAAGATGCAGAGAAGGGCAGCAAGATAGATAAAGGATAGAAGAAGAAGGCGAGTGCCAGCTGGAGAGGGCGAAGTTAACTATAGACCATCAGTGTTGATGAAGGAACTGGGGTGGATACCTCTGAAAGATAAGAGAAGAGTGGAATGGATAGGGAGTAAGAAAGAGTATGCTAGTTACCAGGTGGCAGCATAACTGCTAGCTATTATTATTACTGTCCTTGTATCATTGAAATGGACCGTTAATTTTCCTACTTCACTCTATAAGTTGTATTTTTCTTATAAAATAGTTTATCCAATATGTTCTCGATGTATGCCTAACATGGTAAATCAGTTCGGTCAAGAAAATAAATCTGAGTGAATTTCCAGTTACGCTATGCTTAAAAAATTCAATGAGAATGTTACACCCAATAACCCGTCCTCGATGTCCACCGCCGGTCCGTTGATGTGCTTCGGGGCGGTCGGAGGAGTCCATTCCAGAGTGGCTCGCTCGGCTTATGTCTGCAGCTGTTGAAGGAGTCGTTGAACATGGGGTCACCCCACTAGATGCTCCTGGCATGCCTGACGTGCTCGGGGTGGGCATGTTGATGAATGTCGCAGTACTGGCCGGTGTGCAAGTGGAGAATACTGTCGCTGCCGTCTTGTTTGTGATGGAGTTGAGATACTACGTTCACCCTCTGGTCGTGATGTCTTCTGTATTGCCTTGGTCCCTGATTACTACTGTCGGCTTCCCAGACGACGAAATCTGTTCCGTCAACTTCCATGGGTGTTGATAGCTCACTATTCTTGCTTGGTGGTAGTGGGATGCCTTGTGCACACACTGGTCGTTACTTATTTTGTCGTGCCTCGGTCCCTGATGGCTACGCCGATGCCGGACTCAGTGACGACTACATCCGATTCGTCGCCTTGCATTGGCTTAGGCAGCTTGAAATTTGTACATTTGGTAGTACCAGGATGCCTGGAGTACACTGGTCGGGAATTCTTCTGCCATACCTCAGTTCCTGATGGCAGCACTGCTGCTGGGTTCTGTGATGACGACATTCGGTTCATTGACTTTCATGTGATTCCTTAGCTAGCGATTTGCAAGCCTTTTTGGCTCTGGGTTTTCTGGACTAGCATGGGTCCCTCAGTGAATGTGGTTGCATCGAGGGTGACTGTATTGTCCAGTTGGGTTTTACCTTTTGTGCCCGTGCTCGGGTTACAGGGCTTGCTTTTGTTGCTGGGCTCCTGTTTGCATTTTTCCTTTCGATCCCTGGTGGCTAAAGTTTTGCTGGATGTTGTAGGTGGATAGTCTGCATTCGAGAAACTGTGGCTGTGTCTGTGTGCTTGTCTCGACAGACAGTCAGTGCATGTCAAAGTCATTGCATTGTTGATGAGTGTTGATTCATGGTGGAGGATGAAAGACCAGCTGTGGACTGTTCCATTCGTGCTCGATGATGAGCCATGTGGTGAGGGAAGACCGCAGCCCTCCGATTAGCCCTTAGTACGTAAGAGAGAGTAGGGATTTGTAACCCACCGATTAGCTCTGCAATGACTTTGAATATATATATATATATATATATATATATATATATATATATATATATATATATATATATATATAAGGTATAGAAGTCGCACGGGGTATGATTTATTCTACACAGTCCTTGGCTCGGAGTTGGACTAGTTGTAAGCTCATCCACTAGGGTGCACTTCGGTTGCGGCCGACCCTTGTTCCCCGGTCTAACTCTTCTTCCCCCCTCCACAAGCTATCACCAATCCACCATGCACCTTTCTCATGTCTTCTCCCTTTGCAAAGGCATACTGATCAGCAGCAGCTCCCCACTTATCGAAAGGAACGAAACATGTCAGTAACCGACGCTGAAACAATACCAGTTACGTGCGCCAAAGGTTACCTTAGAGTACGCCTCTGTGTATGTGTAAACAATTTGAAATTGGCTCTAAAAATTTAAATCATACAAAATCGTATATTTCATACATATAACATTTATTTAGTTATTAATATCACAATAACGAAACAACTTAAGACAGTGGAACCACTTTTTCGAGATACTGTATGTTTATAGCATGATTATGCCTTTATCTTCTGATTGGTGGTGTTGTGGTCAGTCAGCTCGCTGTCAAAGTTTGGGTAGTTCAATGAACCCAGGCACCTTTAAGCAGTATATCCAGAAAAATAATGCACTGCACAATATCGTATTGTTTCTATTTCCACCGTTGTTTCAGGACACACGTTGTAGCATACCTACAGCAAAAAGTTTTCTTAGCTATGTAGCTATATAGTTTCTACAAATAAACTTTATAACCACTACAAACTAATTTGGTGACATCCACATTAACAAAATATTCCGTGGACACTACAAAACCATTTTCTCTGTGTACGTACTATTCGATAGAAGCTGAAGAGGATCAAATTGAATTAAAAAAATAATTGTGGTTTTAATACAGTATATATTTGTTTAGAAAAAGTATAAATTATGTGTTATACAAAATTACGTATTCGTGTCTATTTTGGCTTATCATACGAACGAGAATAAGAGAATAACTCTTATTCTCGTTCGTATGATAAGCCGAATTACATGCAGGACTAAGTATTGAACGTACTCTTCTTTAGCCATATGTATATGTTCAGTACACAAAAATTAATGTTAATGCATTTTGATGCAATCATAATATTAATTCAATATTGATAATTACTCTACTGAGCATGCATATACATAACAGTTGCTAAAATATTTAAGTATATCCAGAAAATTTTAAAATTAAATTGTCAGATGGTATAGGAAAACGGACAAAATCATTTTCAATAAATAATTTTGTTCGCATATTACATACACACACAATGTTTATATGGAATAGTTTAATGTATAATTAATACACTATTTAGTACATACTGAAGGCATACCACCCAAATGAAATACTTTTAATGATAAAATGACATTCCTTTGTCAAATTTGCAAATTTTGTAATTGAAATCAATGGAAATTTTTCGGAAATCGTGATTCAAATGACAATATAATTGATTTATTAACAAATTATTCGATTCCAACAGGCACTTGTTTAGTATTCATAACATATTTTCGAAATATTATTAATTTAAATCTTCAAACAGGCTCAGTCTTTTTAAAAACATTTTCAAAGAAATCAATCAAATGTTTTGCACCAGTTAGATCAAAGAAGTTCTTTTATGGATTAGTTGAATGACTTGGCCATAGTAATGCACGTATAGGTATAGGACATATTTCATATAATTACCATGTCAGCACTAACTAAGCGAATTTTCACATGCATGCAACTACTAAGAAAAGGGTAGCCACAATAATTCTCGACTTATCATACATGTTTAAAACATGTATGATAAGTCGAGAATTGATGTTTATGCAGTAATTACATGAATAATCGCGCAGGCAAAAGAGTTGCGATTTACTTTCTTAAGTTACACTGGTTACTCGTAACACATTGTTTACGTCTATACGATGTGAACTAATCTGATAATTAATCTAAGCTAGGTGGCAATCAACTGTGTTACTGTCCTTAGCTCGGTGAACAGACTTACGTACATTTGTAACAGTCATCTGCATCACTTGGCACTGAAAGGTAATTCAAGAGTTCTTCGCTGAATATTTTCTTAAAGGTGCAATATCTTGAGAGATTCGAACGAACTGTACCAACTGTGACCCTTTTTAAAAACTGAGCAAAATTTCTCTTTTCAATCATAAATTATGTAAATGGAAGCACTATGTGGTTTATGGGAACAATTAGCGTAGTTGGGTCTTACACAGTGTTTGTGCAACAGTTTTGTAGTCTTTCACTGTCCAGTCATTCTCGCATATTAAGAGGGCTATGTACCGGGTGTAATTTTCCGCGTTTGATGCGTGGAGACAGTGAAGCTATAAGGTTCAGCTTTCTACACACGACGGTAACAACATCGCTTCTATTCGCGGCGCGCCAAACTGGCGTACAGTATTTTCGTACTACTCTTTTTCCTATGGGACTTAAAGCGGCGACCCTAGAATATTATTAGAGGAAAGTTTGTAGTAAAGACTAACGCATGCTTCTAACGTTGAGTTTTACGAATCCGGGTGGTATTTTTTCAGTTACAGCAGTCTAAAAAAGCCATTTTTAGCAATTTTGAGGGGCCCTTAAAACGTGTTTCTAATAAGCATGTAGCGTTTTTAAAATGATAGAAGCATAGTTTGAACTGTGTGTTCTTTTCGTAGATAAACATATTGTGAATAAATTAAGGAGTTTCGCATAAATTAGAAAAGGCGCGGCACGCTACAACACCGTTCATGCGTCAGGTGCATAAGCCTCTTAACATTCTTTCATGTTCATTAAATACATTATAATACCCTGTGGGAGCTACTATACCTTACTTACCGTGCAATGGAGTATGTCCAAGCAACTAAATCCAGTCAATTTTTAGCCTACTTTCCTCTAGGAAAGATAGGCTTATGAGATCGCGCGTCTGTCTGTCTGTCTGTATGTCTGTAAGTCTGTATGTATGTATGGATGTCTGTATGTCCCCCCCTAATAACTTTTTATTAGCCTACTTTCCTCTAGGAAAGATAGGCTTATGAGATCGCGCGTCTGTCTGTCTGTCTGTATGTCTGTAAGTCTGTATGTATGTATGGATGTCTGTATGTCCCCCCCTAATAACTTTTTATACAGTTAACGGTAAATAATGAAATTATTACAGAATATTATGCCATGACTGGTGATTACGACGCAATTTTTTTTATCGGTATACTCGCTATATTAACTTGTGTGTAATAATGATAACTTTTGAGTTCACCAAATGTGAATGATGCGCAGATTTATCGCGCCTTTTTTTTGTCTCGCATTGTTTTCACGGCAAAGCATTTAAATATATTAAAATATATATAAAATTTTGTGTTACCGTAATTTCACGAAAATAATTTTATATTTAAAGCAATTATATATTTTCAGTTTTCCATTTTATTTTTAATTCGTTTTCCAAATTGGTTTGATTTAATTTTCAATTTCCCAATTTTTTTTTAATTCGTCTTCCAA
>PNEQ01114010.1:0-12534 GCA_003012365.1 Medauroidea extradentata
TATTAAATTTTGACTTTTATAATGTGTGTACATGTAATAAATGCTTTAGTAATGCGTGTGAAAACTCCAGTTTTTATAATTCATGAGAAATATCGTAATCTGTTATTATTTGGGTCACCCCTCTACAAAGTACTCCTCTATTAAGTAGTGTTACAATTTTAGGCCCCCTCAAGTACTTTATAAAGAGAATTTACTGTAAAAACATAGAGTCGAAAGGAAAGAAAGATGACAATGTATCTATGTTAATATTCATTTTAAGAAAAAAATATATTACAAATAAGAAAAATATAAATCTACATTAAAAAAATTTAAAAGCAATTTTGTTGTACATGTGATACTTTTGCTGTTGCAATGGTTTAAAGGTGGTGTAAAAAGTGTTTCCACCCAACATGCTTTAACCATGCTACCAACAAGTAAAGCTCTAGTAATAAAACTGCTCACATATACACACTATAGACACTATGATACATAATACTTACACATGACCAATATGGATGTACATAACATAAGAATGTGTAAAGTATAATTTTTTTACTATGACATGAAAGAAAGGGAGAGTTGGAAATCATATTGCATCTAAAAAAACAGTTACTTATTAACTTTCTGAAGTAAATTACACTGTCTTTAATTTCTAATTTACATAGTTTCCTGTAAAAGCAATAATATGTGTAGATCACAAAAATATTTTTGAACATTTCTTAGACTCGGGTTCAATCCCCGGCTCCAACCATCCTAATTTCAGTTTTCCAGGGTTTTCCAAAATCACTCCATGTGAATGCTGGGATGGTTCTTTAAACAGGCCCTGGCCAATCCTACCACCTTTTCCACGTGTTCCTCTACCACGGCCTAGTGCTGTTCGAGGGCATGTAAAATGCCAAAAACTGTAAATAAATAAATAAATAAATAAAGTGAGCAAAGCTCAGCTCTATAATAACTACTGATAAATTTTTCCTTACATCAAAATGAAGGTCTGAACCAAAAATTACCTGTCTGAAAATTTTTCTGAAGTATACAATTATGAACAGTACATGGACCTAAACGAGCAATACTAAAAAGCAGTACTATTATGAAGAGTGGGTGCAACTGTTTTCACATGATTAATTTGACACCTGCACTGCTTTCCTCGTAACCTAAACCATTTCAATTCAAGTCAACACAGAATTTATTTGGTACTGTTAGCTGTTACGAAAAAATCCAAACTCAACAATGATAAGACACAACTATACATTACTTAGGACTACAACATAATATGTGCACAACCAAAACTGAACCCTAAACAGTAAATTAAATTCAAGCAAAAAATATCAAAGCATCTCCAATATTAAGTTTACAGCAGTTACAAACCATCTCACCACGTCAATGTTATGCTATTACGGCATAAATAGCAAACATGCAGTAATCTGAAAACAGTAAAGTTTAGAACAGATTAGGTAGCGTAGGTACCAAAATACTTCTCTGAAGAAACTGCACCAAAAACTGGCACACCGGTATACATGATCTGTAGGTCTACATAAAATTGTTACATTACTTGTACATACTGTAAATACAACAAACCTCCACTAGATCTTACCACAAAATCACGTCACCTGTTAAATCTTTCTGAGTTGTGAAAACTATTTACTGTAACACTTACAAACGCATTAATAACAATTTATGAAAATTATCAAATATTATGTCATTAAAGCTATACTACATGCAGAAATCTCTACAAGTCTAAATCAATTAGATAAAATTTAACATGTTTACAGAGAAGTACTGAAAACTCTTAACAACATGAATTCAATTTTAAAACAATTTTATTAACATAACAAACATGTTCATGTCAAATGAGACACCCTGATATAAACTCGATGAAGAGTTCATTCACTTAACACAAACACTCTTCTATGCGGGAAATAAAAATTCCAAATCAACAACTCCTAGTACAAACAGTGGAATATATGAGGACTCTTGCAAAAAATGCCAATGTGTATCTGTATATTGTTTATAAAAACTGTCAAACTTACGCATATGCCCATTCACAGGAAAAATAAATGGTAATAGAACACTTAATCAAAAAACACGTACAAATAGAACTAGTAAATCACTAAACATGATCTAGAAAATGAAACACTATACCTGGTGAAAAAAATTTTTCATGCACTTGACAAACTCTTCCATCTCCCAATGTGCAGAAGAACGCCTATCCAAAACAAAGTATTCTCAAACTGCATTTCACACTTTTCACCCATTTATCTCATAACTTTCATGATCTAAAAATCAAGAGACTGCCAGAACTTAGCTACGACCAAGGAAAAAAAAAAAAGTTCACTAGTGCTCCTTACTGTGGAGCTGTCGGGTTGTCAGTCCTGATTGCATGCTGTGCACCCAACGTTAACTTCAGGTATGATGACCACCACAGAGCATGTTGCATGCTGGGATTTGCCTCACTTCACCACTTCCTTAAAGCACCCTGAAACAAAAGAAACACAATTTGGTTAGCTTTGTCATGACACTGCCACCAGGATGCTGAACAAGGAACTACCGAGTTGCAACAAAATGTAGGCTACAAAACAAACGATCACAGCAAAATGCTATTTCACACTATTAAACTACGGAAATTCTTTACAATAGTACAATTACTTGATTACAGGCATGGTGGAGTAATTTTGTTTGTTACCTACCATAGATTCTTCCATTTCCAACAGCTGAAAGAGAAGAATAATATTTCTGAGCAGCCAATTCTAATCCTTAAACATTAAGCATTAGCAAATCCTAGTAACACTGACTGCCTAGTCAGACTAAAGGTACAATACTTCTGATAAAGATATTAAACATCTCATCACAATCAAAGTCATTTGAGAGGAAACCTTTTGTTGAAACAAACAGAAATGAATATGGGGAAAATGCCATTGTCTGTAATACAGAAAAGTTTCAGCACACAACTGACGAGACAATGAGAAAAAATTGTTAAGATCTCTTCCACTAACAGCTACCAGGGAGCACAGCATTTGATATCAATGAGTCACTAGCACCTCGTGCTCCCTCCGGCAGTCCTCTAGTGATTTCTCACAGAGTTGCCAATATACTAGGTATAAGGTCACCCTATCCACCAGGTTGATTTTAGGAGGCTGCCAATCCACAGCTCCGAGGGTGGAGAAACAGAGGACTAATACAATGGAATCTGATCCTCGTCAACCAGGTTTTGCTGGTGAAACTCTTCACATCGGCTAAATTCCCGGGCCTGCCATTGCCCCTGTGCAATGGCTAGTTACCAGAGGACTAAGCACATAATAACAGTGTCCAGTAATCAAGGCAATTACAAACACCTAACTAGTGTAAATCGAAAGCAACCACAACACGGCATTAAATTTAGATCTCCTTAGTAGCTTCCATAAACTCCCAATAATGATACCACCATTTATCTGCTTAACTTTGGTGTAGTCTCTGGATGATCCCAACCCACCCAATCTCTGCTCACCACAGAATTTAGAGTTATAGAAGAATCTGGGTAAATACTGACGTACATTTGGAAGATTGGATATCACAAACTTTGGATAAATGGAACAAAATTTAAATATTTTTTTAAGTAACATGAATTTTTGTGTCAACTACATTTAAATACTGTATTATATACCATAAAACATTTATTTCATAAAAACATTACAACTTACAATGTACCCTATTTACCTGTGCTATTTTTCACATGTTTTACTATAATTTTTTAGTTCAAAACATATCACATGGTAACCTTGGCAGGCAACACATGAACAAGTGTGCTGAGTCACGAGTATGGTGAAAACAACAACTTAAACCCCACCAATATGTATAAAAGACAGAATCACAAGTACTCATGTTTTAGTACTTGACAGTTACACACAAAAATAGGACGACACATAATCGCAGAAGCGCATATCGCGGAGTTTCGCTGCTTACAGCAGCTTCCTCGGGCGAAGAGACATGGCTGACTGTGGCGTAGCTGCAGATGCACCCAACCTGCACAACAAACTAGTACGTCCCAAACTCCCACCTTCTACAGCTACCAACACTACTACCAATCTCAAAGGTTCTCATCCCTGCAATAGCTCACGTTGTGGCACCTGTGCCATCCACCAGCCCTCTACACCATTCAAAAGCAGGCAAACCAATCACATTTACCCCATCCAAGGCAGTTACAATTGTGCTACCAAGAACTTGATCTACCAGCTACAGTGAGACAGAGAATGAATGGCCATAGAGCAGACACCAGACAAGCCATAGTCGGTAAAGACACCAACCCACAGGATAAACCAGTTGCTGCCCATGCAGCCCACCATAACAAGGACTTTGACTCATGCTATAGCACTAGAGTGGTGAGGGGCCTGCCACCTACAAGCAATAGCTCTGAACTCAGACGATGGGAACTAGCTCATCAGTATATCACTAAATCCAGGCAACCACCAGGTCTCAATATAAGATAACATCCCCAGTCAGTCAGCTTCCCACAACTATTGCACTTGTATCTCCTCATTAACCTCTACACATCCTCTTCTACTTGACACTTTCAA
This sequence comes from Medauroidea extradentata, assembly GCA_003012365.1. Taxonomy (NCBI): domain Eukaryota; kingdom Metazoa; phylum Arthropoda; class Insecta; order Phasmatodea; family Phasmatidae; genus Medauroidea; species Medauroidea extradentata. Next base: position 4,527 of record PNEQ01114010.1, read on the forward strand.
ATCTCCCGCCCCATATCAGTTCAACCATTGGCCGCTAGGTGCATCAGGATCGGTGCATCGGCAGCCACACCGCAGTCAGCCATGTCTCTTCGCCTGAGGAAGCTGCTCTAAGCAACGAAACGTCGCGATACGCGCTTCCGCAATTATGTGTCGTCCTATTTTTGTGTGTTTCTGTCAAGTACTAAAACGTGAGCACTTGAGCTTCTGTCTTTTGTACATACTGATAGCCTAGCAGCCTCTTCCTTTCATTTACATTATACCACACCAACTTAACTTTGAGGAACGTTAACAAATGCCAATAGTAATATGGACAGCCACTCCCCCATTTTGTCAGAGATATTGAGAGTTCACTGCCTATAAATACAATCTCCATTTATTCATAGGATAATTGGCAGTTTGAGAAAAGTCATACAACCATCATACAGCTGCAGCTGTCAGAAATCGGACCAATTAACGTCACTACTACATTAATAAATCCAATTACTGTAAATAATGTATACATTATAAAAAAAATTTGAGTTTTAAAATCTAAAAACAAAAGTAACATATACCTGTAGCTTCATATTAAAATACTTATCTATACTAAGTACCAATTTTTTATTTCACAGTTTGGAGCTTCAATCATCACAATATCAGTTTCCAGAAAGTTAAAATATTTTTACTCACTGTTTACCATGCAAATCACTTGTTTATTTACGTATCTTGTTTCAGTGCCAACTGGGTGAAAGGAAACTAACCCCATCACTGTATTCCCTCTAACACTGATATTTATTTGACGAGAGATTATGAAATACTTAACCAAGCAAAAAGTAACGTATATCAGACAGGACAAGGGTAAAATTTAGCAAAGACGTACAAAGGGGCAAGCAATAAATTTGTTCAACGTTACAACTATAATACAACATAACTAAAAGTTAAATCTGATAAATTCTTACCATATTCCTGTCTGGTATTCATCACTGATTCATATTTGTAGTTATATATTTAATTTTTTAACTTATTGTGTTACTGTGATACTTTCTGCCTTATCTGTTTGCTATTGTTCTGTTAAATATATGTAATGTTACCTTATTTACACCTAAATGAAACCTGTGCCAACGTACGTAGTAATAAACAATAAATCTCATATTGTGTGCTCATAAACCACAATGGGTGGTTCATGATACAGTAAGCACTTCCGAAGCCTGGCTGCTCTTTCCTTTTTAGAAAATATATACATTTTTGCCACTTTTTAATACAAACATAGCTTTCTAAGAAACAATCACAGTGTACTCAAAATTTATTTAAGGCCACAATAAATAATACCTATCTTTTAACTACTTACTATTTTAGACAATTCCAAATTTACGCATATTGTATCTGTGTGTATGTATATCTCCACTGCACATACTGTACATCAACCCCTGAAGATTTCAAACAATACATATAATATTACAAACTGCAAAGCAACATGTTTGATTCAGATGGTTTTGTGCTAATTACTACAGTATAGTGACTGAAATTTCTGAATGCTGACAGCCGACATGCTAAACTGATGAGCAATATACCACTCAAAAGAGGCATTTCTTCGGTGACACAAGAGGGACACCAGCCATGGGGTATTGTAACTAGCATTCCATGGGGTCAAGAGTGTATTGTACATATGCTTACAGTCCATCTCAGGCTGACTAGGAAAGCAGTACATAAGAAAAGTCTGCTGTAGCTGCATCCTATACAGTCCATCCCATATGAGAATTCAGTATTTTGACAGCTGATGCTAAACACGTGCAAGAATAACACCATTTAAAACAACCGGATATGATTGTATGGCCTGATGAAGCAGTTCCATCAACAATGTTGAAAATAGTGTGTAGTATACACGAAAAATAAGTACGCATTTTGGAGGAACCGTAATATAATAACACGGCTCTGTATCCAACATTAGTCAGTTAACTATTTTATTATATTCAAATTGTGTCATTTCTATAACTATTTTACAAACAATCGCACCATTAGCAATCGACCTGTACAGACAACCAAAACAAAGGACGGCCATGTTGTGAACTGAAGTTTATTGTGTGATTATGTGTGTTTTGTGATTCTTATAAGGTGTTATTTTAATATTTTGTGTGTATATTTAACACTTTGAGTGCAACGGCCGTAATTTTACGTATTTCCGTTTCCTCCGAGAAATGTGACGGTCGTAATTTTACGGAATTCGTTTATATATTTTCCCCTGCTGCAGGGCGTATTATTACGGCGCTCGTCTTTCTCAGGAGTGTTCTCTGGACGTCTGAGTACATGTAGACGCCGCTAGATCATGTTTGCAGCATGGGACAGACACGTGGCAGGAGATCCTCGCCAGCGATGTTCGGCCAAGTTGCGGCAGGATCTAGGCGCATATGTATCTTGGGATTTCCCCTGCTAAGTGTTCAGAAGTCGCGGTATTTACGTTCCACGAACACGTGATAGCATCGCGGTATTTTTATACTTACTATTCTGAATTGATCACTTCTCTTTTTCCATTTTTATCATCAAGTATTATTCACCAGTTTTCATGCTTTTGTAACGAGCATATACAAATACTATGGCAAGTAGTACCAGCGAAAGTGACTCGCAAGACGATTTTGATGTTAGTGATGAAGACCCAGAATAAATTTTATCTGCAACTGAAAGTGATTCAGGTAACTGAATAATTTTTATTGCTTATTTTGTTGTGGAGGCTGGTCAAATTTTCCAGTTATTGCAAGGACTGGTAATGTTTTCAGTACGCAAACACTGAAAGCAACAAATAACATTTTATTATTTACGAGTGATTTTCTTGTATTTTATGGTATTTGAGCATATGTGAAGGTTATGTCAAGCTTGTCATTCACAATTCTAGTGAAAATTAAACATCTGTATTACATACAATTACAAGTTGCAAACAGTCACTTTCCATTTTTCTGCCAATGTAGGCTGATTCCTTGCAATGAGTGGAAGGTGCAACCAGACCCTTGTTTTACTACATAAAAAATTAATTTTTACTGGTATCTTTTCTGCTTCAGAGAGTGATAATACAGGATCACAAAGTGAGGCTGAGAGCACACGCAGTGGTTCAGTACATGTTGGCAGCCCAAGGGGAAAAAGTAGAGTAAGAAGAGGCGGGGTAAGTAGAGGAAGCCATTGTAGTAGAAATAGGGGCAGAAGAAGAATTCGTAGCAGAAGAAGGGTGCGGAAATCAAGAACCAATTCTCAAGATGAATGGACAGAAATTGACGTTGACTCAACTGTAAAGACATTCGCTGGAGAGACGGGTGTTGCTCCAGAAACTGATCTGGATGAACATAGTGCACCATTAGATTTTTTTTCACATTTCATTAGTCCCGACCTTATCAAGCATATAAAACTAGAAATGAATTTATATGCTCGCCAAAAAAGAAAAAAAAAGAAAAAATATTGAACTAAATTTTACCAAAGAGTAGAATAGGAAGTTGGAAGCCAGCATCAATCATGGAGATAAAGTTTCTGGCAATAATAATTCATATGAGTGTGTCCGAGAGACCCGGCATGAAAGATCACTGGAGCACCACACCAGTGGTTTCCTGTAACATTTGTCCAAATTTGTTGTCTAGGGACAGATTTTTATCACTTCTGTCAAATTTTCATTTGAACAACAACGATCAAATGAAACAAAAAGGAGAGCCTGGTTTTGATCCATTGCACAAAGTTCATCCTCTCACTGACACACTGCATCAGAAATTCCAAACCTCATATCAAGTTGCAGAAGACATTACAATAGATGAAGGGATGTGATCGTACAGGGGCAGGCTCTTCTTCAAACAGTACATGCCGCAGAAACCAAATTGTTACGGTATAAAAGTGTGTATGTTGTCTGATTCTAAAACTGGGTACGTGTGGAACTTTGAAGTTTTTTGTGGACAGAACAATGTAGTTACTGAAGTTGTTGTTAGATTGCTTGGTAGTTTGGTTGAGAAAGGCCCATACCCTGTATACAGAGCGTTACTACACAAGCCTTTCATTAGCCCTGGAGTTAGAAAATAAACAAACCGGGTTGGTGGGAACCATTAAAAAAAACCACATTGGTATGCCTCGTGCACTCTGTAAACCAGAACTACAGAAAGGAGAACAGATTTTCCGCAGGAAGGGGAATATGATGGTGTTCTGCTGGAAGGACAAAAGAAATGTTTACATGCTAAGCACCAGACACAAAGCTGATATGGTAACATACTCTGATAGAAGAGGAAGATTGATGACCAAGCCAGCTGCTGTAGTGAGTTATAACTCTAAGAAGTTTGGTGTGGACCTCACTGATCAACGTATGTCATATATGGAGCGTTCAACCATAGATCTGTGAAATGGTGGCGAAAGTTAGCATTTCATATGATTCTTATGTGTATTTCTAATGCATGCATAATGTACAATAAAGTGAAACCAAGAAAGATATCAATCAACATTCATGAAGCGAATTGTCAGTGACTTGGCAGTCTTTGAAGAAGACCCTGAAGATGATCCTTCCCATTCTGGAGCCAGTTTATCCACACTCTCAGGGAAACATTTTCCAGAGAAAATACCTGTGCCAGAGGGACGAAAAATGAAGCAAAAGAATTGTAAGGTGTGCTCTGAAAAAGGAAAAGCAAGGACTGGAAAGGCAGGAAGCAAGGACACAACTTGGCAGTGTAGTGTATGCAAAATTGCAGTGTGAGCCATGTTTTTCTCTTTATCATTCCAAAAAGAACTATGTGTTATAAATTTTGTAACTGCACAAATGTTACCCCTAAAACGAACACAAATTTGTGTTAATAAGTAATTATATGAACAGAGATTCTCATATACACAGTAAAATCAGAACTTTGTCCAGTTTTTGTTTTTTTGTAAAAAAAAAAAGGGGGGGGGGTGTTGTGTATAAAACCATTTATGAAAATTTCAAATATATTGAGAAATTATATTTTGGATACTGTTTTAACCCTTTAACTGCTACGCTCGAGTTATCTCGAGCTGTGTAACTGTGCACGCCATCGCTATGCTCGAGATAACTCGATTTCGCTTTATTTTTTACCGTGCCTGATGATTGTACTCGCGCTCATATTTCCTGTTTTAGAAGCAAGTGCTTTCTGTTTTGATCGCTTAAACCCTGATTAGTTTCTTTTCCTCACAATAGAGCACACACAAAGCTTCTTGCGAACAACACGCACATTTTTTTTCGAGCTCTATTTTATTTCATTGCGGCTTACGTATTGCCGTGAGCGTATGCAAGTGCTATCTGTTTACGTCACTTGAAACCTTGATTAGTTTCTTTTCCTCTACATAGAGCGCACACAAAGCTTCTTGCGAACAACACGCACATTTTTTTTGTGCTCTATTTTATTTTATTGCTGCTCACGTATTGCCGTGATCGTATGCTCTGTGCTATCTGTTATGCTTGGAACTTCACATAGTTTCTTTTCCCCACAACAGAGCGCACGTAAAGCTGTTTCTGAACAACACACGTATTTTATTTTTCGTGGTATTTATCGCAAATGCTTCATGTCACAATCATGACGTCGAAACGGTGTGCAGACGTTTTGCGACCAGAAGAATAAATTGGTTATTTCAACTCTTTAGATTCTGATGTTTCAAGTTTTGAAAGTGAGGAAAATTGCGTGACAGGTGAATCAAGTGATAGTGATGAAAGTGTTGAAAACATAAATGTAAATGCGAAAAAAGTGAAGACTTCCAACACCTGGCATAATGGAGGTAAAAAACATTTGGTAAATAATTTTGATCCCAGTTTTTCAGGTGTAACAAATAACATTATTATTTCAGAATCAACCGAACTTGAATTTTTTGAGTTATTACTAACAAATGACTGTGCTAATACTGTTTCTTTGGAAAAAAATAAGTACCACGAACAAACTGTAAACAACGCAGAACTCGGCCTTCATTCGCAAGTTACAAAATGGACTGACGCAAACTGTAATGAAATTTATGTTTTTCTTGCCGTCACAATGTTGATGGTTAGAAATAAGTATCTTACAATTGCAGAACACTGGTCAACAAATTCAATTATGCATGCCCCAATATTTTCCCAAATAATGCCACATGACCGATACATTGTACTTCTTAGCATAATTCATTTTTCTGACAATGAACAGCCAGAAGATGGTGACAAGCTAAGAAAAATTTAGCCTATTGTTGAGTTCGTGAAGGCTTGTTTTGGAAATAATCTTGTACCATTTCAAAACTTGTGCATAGATGAAAGTCTCGTGCTTTTCAAAGGTAGACTTATCATTCAAACAGTACATAAAATCCAAACAACACAGTTTTGGAATAAAATTCTTTGTACTGTGCGATGTGGAAACCTGCTATATACTTGATTTTATCATTTATTGTGGATCTCAAACAAATGTCGACGATCCAGAAAATGTTGGTATCTCAGGAGCTGTTGTGCACAAACTTTTGTTACCATACCTTGATAAAGGCCACACACTTTATGTTGATAAATGGTACACAAGTCCACAGCCATTTTGTTTTTTGCATGCTAAACAGACTAATGCATGCGGTACTGTAAGAAAAAACAGAAAGATTATTCCAGATTTGTTCAAAAAGTTGTCCAAGGGAGAAACTTTGTCAAAAAGTACAGATACATTGACAGTACTCAAGTGGTATGACCGACGGAATGTTTACATACTTACAATGCATGACGACAGTGTTGCAAAAACTAGTAAACGACATTACAAGACAGGAAAACAGGTCGAAAAGCTCTCTTGTGTTATAGATTACAATGATAACATGGGAGCAGTTGACAGGAGTGACACGCTGCTTAGTTCTTTGGCCTGCGTGAAGAAAACTGTAAAATGGTGCAAAAAAGTTTTCTTCCATTTAGTCGACATGATCCTCCTCAATGTGCATGCTTTGTACATGGTAAAAACTGGAAAACACATGTCATTAGCAGAGTTTCAGTTTCTTACAAAAACCTACGCAGAATAATAAATGAGCATACAACATACAGGTCTCGCAAGGAGGTTAGGTTATGATACACTAGTCAAATTATTTGACATTGACAATGTAGGCTTATGACATTATACACTCGTACACGTACTGAAACAATTTAACAGTTTTCATACCTCAACAGTATACGATTTATCCTTCATACTGGCATCCACAGGACATCAAACACAATGTTTTTGGGGCTATGTACCATGAATCGTACATGTTTTCACCCTTTTAAATCAATTTTCTTTCATTGCAGAAGAAATTCAATAAATTACTAAACACTCGTCTTGAGTTTACTTTTGTGGCAGCAAGTATCGTGTCAAAGGGTCTTCCACAGAATCATCCATACAACCTTCCATCGAAGTTATCTTTTCAAGCCTCGTTCAAGATTCCAACAAATAATGTACATTTCATCAAGGCAAACGGGCTTTAATAAACTTGTATAAGAATCAAATTGAAGTGTAAATCACGTCATTAGCCCGTTCAGTCATATCAAAACCGATCATTCACTAAAAAAAACATATCAGCCCTGCACAGTACGTACTGAGAAATAGAATTTCGAAAATTCTTAAAACCGTTTTGCGATCATTTCTGTAATCATCATCCTGAAGCAAAAATTAATTGTACATCTAGACGAGTTCAATAGATATCCTGGATTTATCTAAAACATATTCCAGGTCTTATCACCACCTAAGAGAGTAAATTTCGAAAAACCCTTGAATCTCATTTTAGAATACTTTATTGGTGTCTTGTGGATGTGAAAAACACAACATTAGCCCACTGGGTTCAAGATATATTGACGATGAATTGAAATCACTTTTCACCTCCTTAGGTGGTGAATTTCGAAAATTCCTGAAATTACTTTTCAGGTATTTATCTTAAACAAAAATCACGTCGCTATATAAAAATCAATGGGATTGATATATATATATATATATATATATAAATACATATATATATATATATATATATATATATATATATATATATATATATATATATATATATATATATATATATATATATATATATATATATATATATATATATATAT
>PNEQ01114022.1:0-16600 GCA_003012365.1 Medauroidea extradentata
CAACCCTAAGTGAAACCCTGTAACCAAGAGAAGCCGGAAATTTCAACTGGAATTTATTACCACGCAGAATTTTTTATTTTTTATTTTTAATAATAATGGACTAACCCAGGCTCTATTCTGCGTAATTTCATGCTTTCTGTTGTATATGGCACGGTATATTGATTGTAGTATTGTTTCTTTCCCTAAATTCACAAACCATTCCTCTCTAAGTTAACATGTTATTTTTGTGTAGTCATGTTTAGGTTCATTTTGGTTAAAATTATTAATAAATTTCACATCTGAATTCTATACTAAATGGTTCTTAAACGTAAGTTTTTTTAGTACGTCACTTCCAGTAGAGTCAACACAACACCTTTACGTATATATATGAAAGTTTTACTATTTTACTCCACACGTAAAAGTGAAAATAAGCAGTAAAATGTAATATACTTAAGTATACTACAACTACTCATGAAAATTTGATGATATATTTTTGCCGGGTAGATATTGTATCAGCGGAAGTATGCTTTACTTTAGACTAAAAAATTAAAAACTTTTTTTTTTTTTTAGAAAATTAAGGCTTTGAAACCACTAAATCTACAAAAAATAAAAACTGTGATTTTTATAATTTTTAATAGGATAATATCTAGGCTTCTGTAATAACAGCATTTCAAAAATACTCGTGTTTTCATTTGAAAATAATTTTAACATCCGTAAACATCTCGCGCCTTAGTGAAAAAAGTGCTGTAATGAATATTACAAGAATTACTCAAAATATCTCCCGCCTATTTCAGCGTATACTGTAAACCTGGATTCTGTGCTTTGGCGTATCCTGTTTAAAAGCCCTGGAGTGCGTCGAATTTGGTCGAACCAATGTTGGAAACACTCTCGAAGGATGCCAGTGTTCGGTACGAGCGTTGCATACACTAAGGACTTAACGTGTTCCCAGACGAAGTATAACAAACTGGATTTAAATCAGGTGATCTCTTAGACCAAGTTATGAATCCCATTCGACCAAAATATCTTTGCAGAAATCTATCATTCAAACACTGACATACTGTGAGACTGAAGTGTGAGGGAGTACTATCGTTCATAAACTACATTCCTTGGATGATGTCCAGAGGTACATTTCCGAAAAAAAAAAAAAAATGATGGAACTCATTACAGAGGAAATGGAGTTAAGATTTTCCATTCAGACGTGGAAGGAGGAAATGAGGTCCTAGAATATGATAATTTATGTCTCCACCATATTCATTTAGACAAGATCGCTGTTGATGGTTGTCCTAATACACATACTGGGGATTGACATTAGCCCACATATGGCTGTTGTTACTGGTGTTACCATCATGTGTAAATCCTGCCTCTACAATATGTAAGATACATGTTTAAAACTGAATGAATACAGAACTCTCTGCTGTAACATGCATAAGTAGAACGTTTTTCTTGGTGTAACTCCCGCCACATTTAATCCTTGCACCTGCTGAATGTTATATGGATAGCTTACATAAGGTTTTCATGCACTATTCTCCACACAGTCATGTGATTAACACTTTCCTTCATAGCAATATGTCTTGTGATATCACATGGATTGTCGTCTACATCACAAAAAAACCGTTCAGCAAGCTCCGTACTACATGCATGTCTTGATCTATCAACATCAGAAACACATCTCCCAAAGGAACCTTTCTCTCGCAAGTGTTAGTGGATTCTTGTGGAAATTCTTGGACAAGGGGCTTGACTTATAGGATACCTCTCTGCATAAAGTACATGTGCTTGTACAGTATTCCCATCTGCAAGGCCATACATATAGCGCATATCAGTCTGTTCACTCACGGAATACATGTCCTCGCAATGATATACAACACACATTCATTGTACTCACAACTCCTCGTCATAGCTCACAATACAGAATTCGACAATGAACACAGAACAGTCGACCTGAGGAGAACCCATATAAAATATTTCACTGTTCTAGATCTAGTAGTTTGGGCTGTGAGCTGTTGTGATCCATTAAAAATGGCTTACACCAGGGGATTCGCTACAGATGAGCGTTATAGTGATGAATGATTAAGTGAATAAGAACTGTTCTACAAATTTATATAAAGTTAAATATGAAGCCTACATGATTGATAGTTCGGAGGGGAGCGGTATTAACAGAGTTAACTAAATTGAACTAGAGTGTATTATCTATTGACCTAATCGGAGCTGACGTTCCCACCTTGTTAATGATTCTGAAGGCCTTCTTTGCACTGTGGTTGGGAAAAGGGAGAGTGTTGTAACGCCGGCCTACTTGCATGTTACGTTTCAGCCACGGCGACACGCAGAACAGAACTCTTTGAGTCTTATATTGATATATGTAACATTATGTAAGAAAAGTGCGTAATGTACGAATTAAAAATATTAATATAACATATTTGCGTATTAATAAAATTGTCACTATTATAATGTCACGAAACATTTTGTAGCATGGATATATTCATAAAATATGTGTGTCGTTCTTAAAATTTCAAATTGTTTTGAAGTAAATTATGACTGACGTTACGCTATAACAAATATATTCTCAAATATCCCTCCAGGTAGGCCTACACTGATATACAGTTGAAGCTACTTATACGACATGAATAAGAAAAGCGACGAAATACAGACATGTTAGGTAGAATTAATATGCCTACTTAGATAACCTTGAGGAAAGTTGGCAACATCTGATCGAAGCACTAGTATGTGCGGACATAAATTGACCACGAAAACATTTTCAAAACCATATTGCTGTTACATAAGCTTGGGTTTTTCCAACCACGTATTCCATCGTTTTTCTGTTTGCTTGAGAAAAACACGACTCTTATGAGAAGGTAGCTCTTTGTCGATCAGAAGCGATTACTATCCTAAAATTGTTCTGTCATTTTAAACTATTTCTGAATTTTAACAATATTTAGCATTGGTGCAATGACCACCTCTCTCATTCGAAGCCCATTCACCAAAATTATTCCATGTACTATCATTTTTAGATACGTGTACTTATTAGCCCGAAGAGTTATTACGTATTGACAGTGAGCCCTCGTATTCATAGCCACCTATGTTCCTCTCTTTTTTTACCAATGGACTGTGGTGCATTGCTGTTAACATTTCATTTACTCGCACAGTTGCCTTTTATCCGTGTACAATATGCTTTGACTATAGAAACTCGCGAACATTCTAAACACTATCATAGCAGTCTCTCATAGAGACCGCAGCCTCTAGTGAGGCAACTCTGCAGACGAGGGTCAGGTTCAGCCACGGCTACCGCTTTCCTTGATTGAACTCTTGTGTAGGACTGCCAGAATAATTAGAAAAGTTATCGCTATAATAGCGGAGCGCGACCTTAGTCTGCGGCCTTCCACTCTGGCTATGCATGTCCTGAAATTCATCAACCCTTGGCACTAAATCCAATCCAACTATCCCAATGAAGAATCCAAAATTTTGCCGTTGGTAGAATTCTCAGAATTACGCAGACTTCGTCAAATATTTACTGCGTCTAAGTTGACAAATTTTTAAAAATATAAAGAATGTCGGGTGCGTATTTTATTGTATTTTTATGTAAAATATTAGTTAAATTATAGTTTCGTTGAGTGTTCTGCTAACATGATGTTTTAATTTACGAACAGCTGTGGTTCTTCTATTTCAGTAAGCAACTCACCTTTGGCTTTATTAGGTTAATGTTTTGCGAAGTGTTAAATATCACCACGGCTTACATCACCTGAATTACCATAATGGTTATATTTTGCTGCCGTGAGCTAATTTAGCGATGGGACTCAACCTTTTATATGGTTTGCAGTGATTCGACCAATTTTAGAAAACCCTAGTTAGTTTCTTCTGTTTCTTAGTTCCGCATTGGGGTCGGGGTGGGGTGGGGGTTGGGGGGATGGGGCGTGGTGACCGAGGGGTCAGACCTCTCACCTTCCATCAAGGCGATCCGGGTTTGATTCACGGCGGGGTCGGTCCCAGCATTTTCGCATGTGAGAACCGTGCCGGACGATGCCGCTGGCCGGCGGGTCTTCTCGGGGATCTCTCGTTTCCCCCGCCCATTCATTCCGGCGCTGCTCCATTCTCACATCATGTCACCCCTCACCAGCGCTGGGGACCCCGATGCTGGGCGCTGACCAAAATCTTTCACTGACTTTCATTCACTCGTTCCGCATCCTCCCACCAGGCGTCAAAAAATAATTGCCACGAACAGAAAAAAAATTATTTATTGACCAATACCGAGGAACTTTAATAAACATGAAAACATTAATGATTTTTTTATTTTTTATGGTTGTATAAACGATAAAAATTAGTTATCATCAAGTTTCGCATGTGAGAATAATGCTGGACTATCCCGCTGGTCTGTGGATTTTCTCGGGGATCGCGCCTTTTCATTCCGGCGCCGCTCTATTGTCCTACTTATCTCGTGTCACCCACGAAGACCTCGATGTTGAGCGCTGACCAAAATCTTTCACTCACTCCGTGCTGCGCCTTACATCGTGTGTCGATTTGTTGAGGTAAGATATACAGTAGGGGTCAGTCGTGTAAAACAATCTATGAAGTAGATATACAATGAGTACAGGGTTATATGGTAATGACTGCGGGGGCATCAAGAAGCTAAAGATGGCCTGCAGCGTAACTGTGCGTCTAATGTCATTCCAACAGATAAGTGAAGAGTGATTTATGACGGTGTGGGATTTCGAGTTCATAATTCTTTGGTTCTAACATTTACTAAGCATTCTACAGTACGTGTACGAAACTTTTATTTCATTTTACTCTGAAAGTAAGTACCATCGATTATTTTTGAATTAATTTAAATAGTAGAATCACGCTGGTAAATTCCATATCCGAGAATAACTTGACAGTTTTAAATATTCCATCGTTCAAGAAATAATTTTGTTTTCAGTTACTGATTGCGTAATCGCTTCGTTGTTAACGACTCAATTATGTATGGTAAACGTTTGACATATCTATAAAACGCAATTGCATGTGATACGTAGAAACAATATATTTTCTTATAGTTACCATTATGTAGCTGAGTCGCGGAGGTAGAAAGTGTAAAAATAGAGGCTATGTAAGCACAGGTAAGTCGGTGTTTGTTTGCCGAGGAGGAGTAGGAACGGAACACAAGTGTAAACGCCGCCATGTCCAGGTGAATGGCGGGGCTGCAGGTCGCCGGGAAAGGGGTTCTATTTCTGGACGAGGGCTGTCTCGCATCCCCCCCCTCACCCTCACAAGCAAACATCTCTCGCTCCTCCCTGGGTCCTCCGGAGGGCCTTCGCCGTTTTTATGGGCTCGCCCGCGGAATGTAAAGTAGTGTTCGTCGGCGGCGGACTGTTACACCACATAAAATATGAAAACTCCAGCAAGCGGCCGTCGTGAGGGAACGTAAGGCAAGGCGGAAAAAGAAGGAGGGGGAGAGGAGACTTCTTGAATCTTGGGAAGGAAGAAGACGGCAAAGATGCTACGAGAACTTGTTGCACGTCTACGTTGTAGCAATCGATATAAAAAATATTTGCCTTGTGATTCATCTTGTTGGCTGTGTTACTGACTATAAAAATACACACTTGATTATCGTTCGTTATATTTACAAAAATGCACATGTAAAAATGTTTAAAAATGCATACTTGTTGAAGAACTTTCGTTCCAAATTTATCTTCTCAAGCCAGAAGTACAGATCGTTCAAATTCGTGAATGGCTACGAAAGTGCTGTCTATACTTTACAAAGTCAAAAGAAATAATGATTTCGAGAAAAGGCGTACGATTACGCGGCAAAATTTGTTTCAGTAACTTCAGGAGATAGTGGCAGTTAATTAATATTCCGCGTCTTTATTCTTTCCGCTCTGCGACGATAGGTCTGTCTTTGAGCGTTTTTGTAGCCAGTTTCTTGCGTGTCGCGCGTCATTAATGGTAAATTACTGACTACGTTTGCCATATGAAGTTTTGCTTTGCAGTGTTTATCAACGCTTTTTTATTATTTGCGTGCTTCTCTCAAATTGTCCCTCTTGTTGGCCAACAGTTTAGGCACAGAGGAACTACCGACTCTCTGACTGGTCAGACACTAGGGTTAAATGATGTCTCAGAATATAGAAGCAGATCACTTCTTCCCTACGTAGCAATGCTACTATAAGTGGTTCACTTTAAAGTGAGCACTTTCCAACACCTAAAAAAATACGAAAAATGTATTTATTGGGGCTATGGAAGTAGAGTTTGAGAGTTGTGAAATGTTTACACTAGTTTTTAGTTATGTGGAAGTTTTCGTACTTAAAATAGTAAAGATGGAGGCATAATGACTTACAGAAAATTGCAAGCAGTGCACAGTTTATCCTGAACAACATATACCAGTATTGTCTGGTGCATTGTTTATCTTTCAAAGCTACGTACCAGACACGTCTGAACAGTGAACACAATACTAACAATTATTTACTTCCCTTTCGTTTCCGGTAAGTCGTAGGTTTCGGAAAGAATTAGGTAAGGGCGTTCCAGCGGGGTAAAAAAAATCATAATTGTTAGTTCTGTAGACATTACTTGAGAGTACATTTTCCGGTTACGAAAAAATTTAGCTCAGCCAGTTTGCCCACACTGCCATTTCAAAGTCAAAATTTGCATATTTTTCCTTCATACAAAACTTGAAAACCAATATACACAATAAAATAAAAAAACTCACATCAAGGTAAATATCAAGTTTAGCTACTCATCGTGTACTGGCCAAACTAATGATTTTAGACATATAGTTTACTGATGAAAAATGTTTCTAGAGACGTTCTAAGTAGTCCTATGTAAAAAAAAATTGTTAAGTAAGATTTTTTAGGTTAGTTTAGGTTGCTAGGTTAGTTTAAGTTAGATTTGGTTATTTTAAGTTAGTTTAGGTTAGTTTAAGTTAGTTTAGGTTAGTTTAAGTTATATTAGGTTAATTTAAGTTAGATTAGGTTAGTTTAAGTTAGATTAGGTTAGGTTAAGTTAGTTAACCTAATTTTAGGCCTACCTAACCTAATGTAAGGTTGGGTCTGGTTAGGTTGCCTAACTTAACCAAACCTTATCTAATTTACTAACCTAGTCTAACTTAATCAAACCTTAACTAACTTAAATTAATGTAAACTAACCTAACAACCTAACCTAAAGTAACCAAAAAAAACTTAACCTAACAAAACAAATTTTTACGTAGGGCTACTTAGAACGTCACTAGAAACATTTTTCATCAATAAATTATGTCTAAAATCAATAGTTTGGCCGATACACGATGAGTAGCTAAACTTGATATCTACCCACATCACAACTACATGTCACAGTTTGCGGCTTGTAGCATATATAAATCCATTATAAAATATTTTTGTATAAAAATGGCTAAGAGTAACAAAAATTAGACAAATTTTAATTTTTTTCCAACTAAATTTTTTGGTGAGTTTGTACGCACTTGAAGCAGTAACTCGGGACATTTAGTTACTTTGTGAATTATTTTATTTTATTATGTAAATTGGTTTTCAATATTTCTATGAAGTAAAAACTTGCACATTTTTACTTTGAATTGACTTTATGGGAAAACTGGATGCGCTAATTTTTTTTTGTAGGAGGAAAACGTTCTTCCAAGTAATGTCTATAAAAACAATATCTCATAAAAATATAAATTTGTTATTTTTCCCCACTTCAACACCGTTAAGGTAAGTGGGCTTTACGTCTCGTCGACTGCGAGGCCATTAGAGACGGCGACACACACTTAAGTACAGTGACAGGAGCTGTGCGGGGAGTTGGCCATGGCATTGATAAGGAACCATCCCAGAATTCACCTGGCGACGGGAAACAATGGAAAATATAAATCAGGATGACTGGAGCCGGGGATTGAACCCGGGTCCTCCCGAATGCGAGTCCAGCGTGTTACCGCTGCGCCACCTCGCTCTGTCTCGGAAAGAATGAAAAATGTGTATTAAATTCGTGCGAGCTGTGGGAGATGATATTGTTTTAAATCAGAGGCGTCACGAAACACACACGTTATTTAGTAAGAATGCGGTAAAATTTTTCCCTATTCGTAAGATTTTTAAGCAACAAAATGAAGTATTTCAAAATACATATTTGTTGCTATATTTTTCTCCCCATTATTTTACGATTCAATAATCAATTGTAGTAATTATACATTTTTTTGGTTTTCAGCATCTCCTTGATTATCTATTTACCAACGTTTTAACAATATATAAACAATCATCCTTGAACCTATGTTTTCGGATATTTTTGTTACGTTAGCACACATATTAAACAAAATTCAGCCATGTTCTTATTTGTGAAAAAAGTAGGCATACAGTTGGAATAAATAATGATATAATATACAACATGTTTGCTTGGACTGCTGTTTCATTTAAAATTTTCTTCTACATAATATGGAATCGAATTACTTAACTTCGTATACACAATAGTGGGTATTAATGACAGTTTCATATAATTCTATGACAATGCTTGTGTCTGAACTGTTTATGTACAACTTTTTTTTTTACTTGGAAGTCAACACAACTGACTTCGTTAGTCAAAATATGTTTGAGCATCCATACACTATTCTAAGAACGGAACTTACAATCAGAGTCTTGTTTGGCAAATGTGTAGTACGTCATTAAGTAGTCCTTATTCTTCAACTCAATTTTATTTGAACCACTAACTGATAAGCGGCTACTGGACGAAGTTATTATTCTTGAAGCTATAAGTGACAACATGACATAACTCAATTGGTATTTCATTTACATAAGTTATTCAGTTAGAAGAGACATTTAGATGCATTTGAGTGATATATTTAGTCAAAATGTTTTTCCTTTGCTTTATACCTGTTTATAACAAAAAACCAAACATATAAAAAACGCGTTGTTTAAAGGTGAAATACAAATATATTTTTCAGCTGTTTGTAAGCTGTGAAAGAAAAAACTTTCCTTTTAAAAATGGGTTTAACCTAACGATACACACACACAAATGAAGGTAAGAAAATTTAATGAAATCCACGTATCGGTTGATAAAACAGCTTAAGAAAGCACAGAACTGTGGAATAAATTATCTGCGAACAACGTACGCAAACACCACGGAACGTGTTTTTTTTTTTTTTTTTGCGAATTAAGTTATAAACAGACTGGTTTTGTGTACTGAAATTTAATTAATTCTATTTTAACTGTCTTTTATCAGCTTGAAAGCTCGCGATTGTTATGCCTACAATTGAACATTACATTTGGCGGATTAGGCTAATTAAGACCATTATTGACTTCTTTATAATGAATTATTTATCATTATAATTTAAAACGTGTTGTAAGTATGACGTAGCGTTTTATTGTTATTATTTTACAAACTAATGCTGTTTTCTGGTTAATACCGAACGTGCGTGACTTCAAATGATTGCAAAGGTCATAAGAAAAGTTTGGTGAACGAAAATTAGTAATGGCATAGTTGACTTTGATGATTCCTGAGCCTTTTGCAAACATGAGCAAGAAGATTTCCCATTTAACAAGTTTGTCTTTAGTACAGCCATTTCAAAGAGCAATTATATATGAACTTTTGAGACGCTCTGTATTGTTATTAGCAGCAGCAACAATGTAATTTTGTGTGTGAAGATTGTCAAAATAAATGTATGATGATATTACAAATCTGTAATAATGATAAAACCTACAAATACAGGGCGTTTAAAAAATGGCAACTGCATTGCTGATACGTCCATATAATATACGTATCACAGTGTGTTTCTTCAGTTACAATTTTTTTAAGCATCCTGTATATAGAGTTGTTATACATTCTATACATACAGTCAAATATGATTGATATAGTAGGTTGGATGAAAGCAAGCAGTTATGTTTACACAAACGACTCTTTTTCTAACAACAAAATGCTTTAAGGTAGGTTTCCAGTCGAACTTGACCCGCAGTCTGCCTACATTTAAAAGTATGCTTAGTATTTTTTTGCCGACTGAATATTATTCTGCAACATGCAATATTAAGGCTGCTACGAAACTAGTCTTCCAATTTTTACATCAATACGTGCAAAACAAATAATAAATTATTTCTCACCACATAAAAACTAAAATTTTAATAAGACGTTAGGTAAATAACATCCTGTCCTATTTATCTGAAAACACATTTTCCAGTTAAGCGTTTGTCGAAGTGTGTAAAGTTAAAAACAGAAATTTCTTTATATAGTGCCAAAAGAAAACCTGAAACTATAAACTAGCTTATTTAAATTCAGTCAGAGCACACTCTCTCATGACACTCGTGGACCAAGAAACAGAAGATATGAACTTTGCAGGCACACATGGATCAATTAACGTTGTAAAAAGTGGAACCTAGCTGCATTGTGAACGATGCCATAACTGCTGCAACTAAAGTTCTGTAAGGAGACGAAGCAATCTAAGGTAAGGGAGAAGCCATTGAGTATCGACCGACTTGCCTTCCCCCTTCTCTCCTTTTCTTTGAAATGTCGCTAACGACAAAAGCATTTTCAGATTCATTTCTTCCTGCTCACATCCGCTGCACACTTTATCTAACAGTGTTTGGAACGTACCCAACTTGGAACTCCTGGCTGTTATTAAGCCACCAGCTACGCCAAATACAGCCAAATCGAGCGGTCGACACAGGAAGAAAATTTACAGCTCCATCTGGTAGTTTAAGAATGAACACCGTAAAATATATACATTCTTTCAATTGCGAATAGAATCGAGTAGTGCCAACATTTGTGATGCTTTTTAATCCAACTACATCTTTTTTGATCAGAAATATCATGAACAGTAAGTACACTTCGCGTAATATGTATGAGTTTAAATATTCATCATTAATGCACGCATAGTGTGGAAAATAATACTTTTCTGTTGTTAGCCACAGTGATTTATGAAAACTATAAGGTATCACATAAATATAGAAACAATGTGACTTTATTTTCAAATAATTTAAAAATTAGTCCAATATTATATGATTAGTAATAAAATTGCAATTCTCTGTGAGTTGAAATTTTTTCATGATAATATGAAGGAAGTTACTTATTTTAAAGAAAAATATCACTACTATTAAAAACATTTTCGTTTTGATTTATGTTATTACCTTTGTAAGTAGTAAAGTTCTTTGAAAGAACTGTGCAATGAGAGTACATGACTGGATTTATGGACATACTCCACTGCGATATAGATGACTGTCAAAGAAAACTAAAGATAATGGAAAAACATAAATAACCAGAGTATGCTTTAGTCAACAGAATACATACACAACATAAAATTCCATAAAAGGAATCGGGTCGAATAAAAACAAGGAAAAACAGAAAATAAATAAAAGCAAAAGTCATAAGAAAAACCCAAGCCACCACCAAGGCATACAACCCAGGTTTGAGGTCTGCTATGACAAAGGGAACAACAGATAAAATGTATGACCCACAAAATAAAAAATTATAATACGACACAACAATGAGGTGAAACAATACCAATATTATATCTGACACGGACAGAAAACAACATGCACACAACGATGAGACGAAACAAAACACAGTAGTTTCCCAGACAGACAGTAGAACGACGTTTTGGGAACTGGAATCTGTTTCCGTCATCAGGTAGACACACAGGGTTCAGGAACACGAGTGTCACTGCTAATTTATGTTTTTCTATTATTATTAGTTTTCTTTTACAGTCATCTTAATCGCAACGGAGTACGTCCAAGAAACTAAATACAGTCGGTAACGTTTCAGTCGCAGGAACTTATGGACTGGTTAGCGACGTGTTTTAAAAATATGAAGTTCGATTATTAATTTTTAAGTTATTTTTCCCGTTGTCACGAACCCCATAATAGCGTCATTTCCATCACAATATTTTACTACAGGAATTTTTACGAGAAGGTTATTTTGCATTAAACCGGAACACATGCATAATAATTTACGAACTAACCCGCTGATATGTACACAACCCATTAAAATAATTCTACGAGTAAGAACTCTTGAATTTTGTTTTCACATCCGCATTACGTTCAGCAGTTCGATGGATGTTTTACCTAGCAGATGCACGGGAAATTAGATTTATTCTTCTCGCAACGTAGGTAGAAATATTTTGCTACGCCACCATCAACAACCTTGTATTTATTACTCGAGGATATAAATGTCTTCGTTAATGCTAGATTATAAATTATTTAATGTGTCAGCACAACATAAAACTTTTCTATTGTATCTTCGTACAAATAGGTTGATAGTAACGAAAATGTAAGTATAGAAGAAAATAATCTTAACAAGATTAAAAAAACAGTACAAACAAATTAATCTACGTTCGATTATGAGACTGGGAAGAAATAGTTACTTTACTAAGATTATATCAGCAGATGTTTAGTGCCCACTTTATCAGCACAAGCAATGTATAATTGAGTTTAAAAAAATTTACCTTTTTTTTTTTTTAGTTTTGATAATTTATTTCGAAGTGGTATTTTTGTATTTACATTAGCAGGAAAATTACTTTATTGGTATTTAATTTTGTATTATTTTTTATTTAACTGGGGTTTATTCTAGTGAATTTCATTAACTGTCTACCACAAAAATGAAGTTTATTTGTTCAGTGTGTTACATTCTAATCTTTCATTGTTTGCATGTGTTGACTTTTATCTGAAGTGAGTTTACTCAGTTAGAACAAGGGTCTTGTTAAGATATTGCTGGTAAGCCGGACAGCGAGAGAGGTTCGGGCTGCCATTAGGCCAGCGTTGGGAAACCACGGAAGACAACAACTCACCTCACCACCCTCGTAGTGGCATAATAATGAGGACAAGCACGCCAATATATCGTCTTGTTTCTCAGTAAACCACGTCTGTCGTCCGCCAGCACTCATCCGATCTACAGCAGTCCACCTCACCTCCGGGGCTCGAGGTTCGAGTCCCGGCGGGGGCGTGTTCGTCCATTTTTCGGTAAGGTCGTCATATCTAATTATGTGTCAGCAACCCTCAACTTAGTATAATATATTAATAATCAGTCATATTGTGCTCCCCTCTTAAATTAATATAATACTTGTAACCGTCTTTGTATTCCGAGTACCTGTCGTTGTAGTAGAGTAACTGCCTATTTAACCATAACTGTCTGAGTCATTAAGCCCTAAACGTCTTAATAAACCCACAGTGTAGCTACCATCTAAGCGAACCCCCCCCCCCCAAATTAATAATAATAACTTTGTAACAGCAACCACATAGTAAACCCACAAAATTAAAGTTTTTGTAAGACACTATAGTATGGTGCCATGTAGTGAACACTGAGTGGATAACAAAGTTTAGTTTGTCTCTGCATGAGTCAACATTCGGGGCTGGAATCAACAACGGTCGAATCAGGCGGATAAGTTCCTAAAATAAACCAGCCTAAAAAATCAGAATAAACATCTGGGTTAAACATGACGAGATGAAAATCTTTAAACAAGCTTCCAAGCTGGCTTTTAGATATCAGCATGGTTGGTTGAGAACGCAGTTAGGATGGCTTGATAATTTACCCTGAAAAGTTAGCAAATTTGTCTTGTTTCCGCAATAGCTTCGGTTACCTTTATTGAGCCGATAATGAGTATGAATTATCCTGTGAAATATCGCTTAGTTAAACACTATAAAATATATTAAATGGTACGGTACTTTATGCTAAAATTATTATTATGCTGTTTTCATACAGCGGCTGATAAATCCTATTTACGTAAAGTATTATCGCAGACTGATGATAACTGAGAAATAAAAACAACGTGTGGCGTTATTTTGTGTTGAATTTTAAATTAATTTCTTTATGGACTTATAATTTTAGTATTCAGATATGTTTGACATTTTTCACGCAGAGCTGTGAAATTGGTTTTGCAAATACTGCCAACATGGGCAGAGGCAAGTTTCTGTCTCTCGAGCAGCAGAATGTTCTGTAGCCGTGGACAGCAGAGAAATCGAGGATATTTCCGCAGACGAAATAGGGAAAATAGAGCCGGTGAATTTCCTGCTTTGTTTAAGAGTCATGTGTCTTACGTATATATTGAGGTCATTGATGAAATAGAAGCAAGATTACGAGATCGAAGGAGGAAGGCAGTGACATTTCCAGTTGGCAGTCAGAGTAGGTCTATGACAAAAAGACCCGGGGTTATAAAAAAACTAATCTAAACATATACATTTTTAAGCAAGAATTAAAAGTTTACGCGATGGTGTTAATTTCTTTGGAAAGGTTTTAAGTCAGTTTGTAAGAAAATGAATGAAATATATATAACATGCAATGAGTTTCAACTGATTAATCTTTACAACTGCAAAAAAATGCCTATCTAAAGGCAACAGTATTTCGTAATCCAAGAAATGTGGCGTAATTTAGCTACCGGTTTTACTAACTGCAGTCACATCTGAAGCTGCAGCTTACGCGGAAACGGTTCAAGAAAAAATCTCAGCGAAAAAACAAATCACTTACTGTTTGCATTATTATCCTTTTCCCAACAATGTCGATTGTCCTAATTTTCTGACAAATTGTAAGGTGCAAATTATATATTGATAAAATGAATTACCTAATATTTTTGAACTGTTAAATTTTACAAATTTTTTATACTTTTACCACATAAAACTTGTAAACAAATAACAAACTATTTATCAATCTATGCACTACAAAAGAATGTCCCGAGTTTTTTAATTTTTCTAAATTTAACGTATACCAAAGGGGACTAATTGAATAAATTTTTTTGAGCAGAGTGTTCGAAGTGAAACAAAATATCTTTCTGCGGCCTGCCACATTTTACAAAATACTTTGTACGTTTAGAAAAATATTTCTTGAAAATTGGTTGCCAACAAATATTTATGTGTCACTTCAAAAAGGAAATTTACAGTTAATTATTGTAGATATAGACACATACAAAATTTTTGTTTGTAAGTTTACAAAAATTTGTGTGAAGTTACAGACGTATTTGTGTATTTTTAATGATTTCCTGTAAATTTTACAATAGCTTATGTAATTTTTGTGAAAAATATCTGGATGGAAGTGTTCAAAGAAATTTTTCTAAAAGTATAAGTTTTATACTGTGACCGAAGTCTAACAAAAATGGCAAGGATTCTTATGGCAAAATAGTTAACTGCAGTAATAATATGAAGGTTGGAATACTGTGAATGGCAACTGACAAATTAAATGGCAATTATAACCAGTTTTACGACGAGCTACGATTAAATTAATATTGAAATAAAAATATTAATACACCACATTTTTAAAGCGCACTGTAAATTTTAAAATAATTTTTCCAGCCCTATAAAAATACGTTTTCCTAACTCTATACGGTTTGTCCTGAAGACTTGTGGTTGTAAAATTTTAATAGCTATACGTTTCTGAGCTGTGTTTAAAGTTTGAAGTATCTAGCTCATCAATAAGTAAGTTTATACGCACTGAATTTATTTTTCCTCTTATAATGTATTATTATCCGGTTCTGAGCTATTTTTATAATTTCAAGTGTCTAGTTTATTGAGAAGTTAGTTTAACGTGATATATTAATTTTTTTATTGAAATAACCATTTCACAATATTTTTTCTCTCGTGTTGCATTCTCAATCATTTCTGAGCTATATTTAATGTTTCTAGCGTCTGGCACTTCGGATAGTTAGTTTAAAATTGATTGCAAAATTTGTACCGAACAGACAAACAGACAAAAAACGAGTTGTGGTAAAATACTTTTATCTGTTTTGGCACAAGAATAATACTCGTATTTTAGAAGTAGGTTGGTCAGAATACAAACTAATTTGATCATTGAAAGAACTGTGCAATGAGAGTGCTTGACTGGATTTAGTTTCTTGGACATTTTCCATTGCGATATAGGCGTCTTTTAAGAAAACTAAAGTTAATAGAAACACATAAAAAATCAGAGTATGCTTTAGTCAAAAGGATAAATACACAACATAAAATCCCATAAATGGAATCGGGTAAAAACGAGATCAAACAGACAAGAAATAAAAATAATAAAAATTAAAAAACAAAAAACCCACAACACCACCAAGGCAGAAAATTCCAAGCTTGAGGTCTGCTTTGATAAAAGGACAAACAGAACAAAATTTATGACACACAAAATAATAATACGACACACCAATGAGGTGAAACAAAACCAACATTATATTAGACATGAACAGAAAACAACATGCACAAAACGATGAGACGAAATAAAAAATACAGTAGGTATCAGACACGAACAGAAAACAACATGCACACAACGATGAGACGAAACAAAAATTACAGTATATCAGACACGAACAGAAAATAACATGCACACAACGATGAGACGAATAAAAAATACAGTAGATATCAGACACGAACAGAAAACAACATGCACACAACGATGAGACGAAACAAAAAATACAGTAGATATCAGACACGAACAGAAAACAACACACCCACCACGATGAGACGAAAAAAAATACAGTAGATATCAGACACAAACAGAAAACAACATGCACACAACGATGAGATGAAACAAAAATACAGTAGATATCAGACACGAACACAAAACAACACACACACAACGAAGAGATGAAACAAAAATACAGTAGATATCAGACACAAACAGAAAACAACACGCACACAACGATGAGATGAAACAAAAATACAGTAGATATCAGACACAAACAGAAAACAACATGCACACAACGATGAGACGAAAAAAAATACAGTAGATATCAGACACGAAC
>PNEQ01114023.1:0-16600 GCA_003012365.1 Medauroidea extradentata
CCCCCCCCCCCCCCCCCCCCCCCCCCCCCCCCCAGCATCCCCTTCCCACAATACACCCCCGTGTCCGGTCCAGCTCCTGTCTCCCAGCTACTCTCTGCTACAACCTTCAAGATATCAGAACACCTTACCTTGGTCGACATATTTACAACAGCATCAACTACGGCCCACCGCACACGGAACTATATTTCCTACGAGTTTTCTGACGCTTTCTTAAAGAGCTTTGAAATGAGCTGATAAAATGTCTGTGCTGCGGGCCTCGGTGAGTGATACACTGCACACGGTACTGTTTATATGCGAGGAAACATAAACTATTTGTTAATGCAATACAAAATAAAGACACGTTTTATCCTCAGGGTTATGTACGTACGGTTTACGTATATAATTCGCCAAACTGTAAGGGAACAGGAAGAAATTACGAACGACGAGTCACGAGATAATGTAGTTCGTTCTCATTGACTGAGATAAAAACCCAGTTAATAAACACTTAGCGAAAATAGCACAATATCTATTAGGAAAACCCCATAGACAAGCTAGTAGCACTGCACGTAAGCAGCGATATTTCCAGCACACGAGCACGTACAGCTCCAAGTGAGAATAATTCCTGTGTGCGATATAGTAGGAAATATTATTCCGCGTGCGGTGAGCTTAAGTAAACCAACTTTGATGGCACATACCAATTAAATCTTTCAAGTGTTCCAGCCAAGAATAAACGTTTTCATCTCGTCCTCCAGTTCGTTGTAATACTCTTTGAATGTTAGTATTTGGAAAGTTGGAGTAAACACAGTATTTGCGTTGTTTTATGACGAGTTGCTTACCACCTTCTGAACAAGCTGTTATTGCTTCGCTAATGGTATAAATACGATCTGATGTGGCATTTATGAGCGGTTTACTCAACTTGCATGGCTTTGAAATAACATTCGCCGTCCATTTTCAGTCTACGTAGACCTAAAACAAAACAGTATGGAATTTATGGTATTACAGTGAATTATGAATTTTAGTTCACATTTATTCTTAATTTAACATTGAAATATAATGAACTATTATTTAGTGGAATTGTTTATTATTTAATTACTTTAACATTCAAATTTGGCCACTAATTAATATGCTAGTTAACTAAATACTTGTTTGCTATTTTCAAGCAATTATTTTTAACCCATTACTATCTCTCTCACAAGGCTTATTTACGTGTTATGTCATTTAATTGTGCTGGTTTTACTGGCAAATGGAGTTATGGAACATGTTGTGCAATATTTTCATTCCCCAAGCCTCGTGGTTTGACACCGCGTAGCCCTTGCGGTCTGTTTGAAGTAAGCGCACGTAGGCGTTAATCCTTCTGTCTCCCCGAACGCTCTTATGATGAAGACCTACGACAGATATCACAGAAGGTCTGGGTTCGTGTCTGCGCTATCCTAAATAATTAATACACCAAATTGGAGGGTGTATAGTCTATAATATAGTAATAGTGCTGCCATTTGAGAAGAGGTATTATTTTATTCATTACCAAATAGCAATTAACTTATTAGTGAGCCTAAAAACATCGAGGGAAAATTTGTAAGCGGTTAGAACATTTTACAAACTGTATTTTATTTCATTAACGTTTTCGATTTCAGCTAAAGTATTCTTTGCTCGAAAATGTGCCTACTTAACATTTTGTGCAAGAACTTTAGAATTTTAAATATCTAATTTTACGTACAAAGTTCTGAAGACTCTTGCCGTCTTAAACACGAAATTTATGATCCAGTTAATACAGACCCAGAGGAATGAGTATTAAGTGTTTTAGACTCTGCCGACGTATTCAGTTTTTCCGAGGCTTTAATATTATTCATGAACACAAATTTTCCACTGACTTTAACGCAAGGTACTTTTGAATATTACCAAGATATGCCCATGCTTTTGGGTGAAAGAGTAGTGTGCGTTTATAATATCTATGTGTGGGAAATGTAGCTGGTTAGTTTATTGCTGTTTAGTCTCAGTACTGATCAAAAATTTACACGTAAAATTTATCCCCTAGTGTTTGTATGTTACTAGTATGATACTTAATAACAACTAATAATTTACTTTTCTCTTTCTTCAACCACACTCTGATGCCATTTTTATCTGGCAAAATCTCCATAGAAATACACGTAGTTTTCTTACTCACCTTCATTATTTCTACAATTATATCATATTTTATCTAGAATTTGAACTAGCAGAAATATATTGTCAGTACAATGGTGTTTACACATGCATTTGTATAACAATTTTTAAACAGATAGAAACAAATTAATAATGTTATTATTACCAAAAACTTACATACACTACACCCACATAAATGATAGACAAACAATAAAGTTATTTTGGTGTGTGTTCAAATATTTAACTATGAAAATAATTCAGTATTTCATATATAATGTACCCCTTTACCCTTCTAGATATTTTTTACATAACGACAAACATTATTTTAAAACTTATTGTTATCAGTAAGTATACAACATACACTTTATCAAGGAATGAATAGGTACTCACTCCAATGTTTCAATAATACTATACAAGTAACGATAGAAGCAAAGTTTGAAGTATCTGTAATTATGACATCTAATGTGAGTATTAATGGGGTTCATGCAAAATGTTCAAAGGTGTTAGTGTGACATATTTTTAATATTATTATTATCATCCTGTGCTAATCCGTACATCAAATGGGCATCTGCCAACTCCACATTTGTAAACATTGCACTGCCTGCAAAACGAGTACGTGATGAACACTAAGCGAGTGATGCAATGTGCTTAATGCTACGACTGTACAGCAATGTGTGGCGTGTGAACACGAGAAATGCAGTCCAGATTACCTTCCGTTAAGTGGCCCACCTGGCGGTGAACCTAGGAAGTAAAGTACATTGTAAAGAACCAATCCATTGGGTATTTGGGACATTTTCTGTACGAAGTGTTATTTACGACGACATTTAACGAGATGTAAGGAATTGAGCTCTACCATGGTAACTAAACGTTTCTTGACATATGTCCATATTACATATTTTCTTTCTTTGTGTGTGGAGTGTTTCCTGAAAGTTTGGCCATACCTTTTCGTAACTTCCTGTATTCGGACTCGAACGCAAGCTTCACTTAAAATGTGGGGGTTGACCGCCGGACTAGCAGCGTCTACAGTAAAACTATAAACTTGACAGAATTTCAACTAGAAGCAACACACTGCAACGAACAAACAGGCAATAATGACTGAAATGCTTTTATAGTAAAATGTTCTATTCAGTATGATGTTAATCAGGTTCTCAATAGACAAAGTTGCCGACCAATATTGAATATTCAAGTTCATGTCAGTGTAAATATTAACCTTTTTTTTACTTCAGTTAGCTTACAGAATAAGAATGATAATTATATTGCTAGCCTTAGAGGGACGTTCACTTTTCCCTTATACCAATACACGTTGGCATAACGGTAAGAAGTGAGTTGCAACAGTTGGCTATAAGTTAAATTGGAATTCATGCGTAAATACGACGATGGCATAACAAAGTATGCAAATTTGAATGTTGAAAATAAGCACTGTAAATAAAGTAACACTTCTTAATCTAGGAAAGGAACAAAAAACACTGATAAACAATTATTTTTAATGTTTACGTTCTTTATTGAACGTTCACGACAAGCTGGTAAACATTAAGTTGGCTTTCAATATAACTGTTAATGATAGGCAACATTACAAAAACTATATATTTGCACTAACACAAAAATACATTAAAAGGGGAGATTTCCAGTTTCTCTACACAATATCACTGACTCTGAAGTATTTTAATGATTTTAGCATTGTAAGAAAAAGTTTTTGAATATTTAAAGTGTTTTGTTGAAAGATCACAAGCAGATGGTGTTCATACGGTTAGCATTTGGTGTAAATGTTTTTATTTGGTCAACGTTATGAAAACAACATAATAATTATGAACACAAAGGAATATTTAAAAATAAGTGCTATGAAGATTATCCTGTACTTAAGTATTTGAAGATCACTTTGTTTACTATTTTAAGTGGTTGGTGAAATGTTGGCAATGTGTTGTTGAACATACGGTTGAAATTTGTCATGAATGTCAATGATGGGCCAACGTTATAAAATCAACATAACTTCACAAACAAAAAAAAATATTTGGTAAAGAGAACAAATTCCTATCCAATCTAACATGCTATAAAAGTTTTTTTAGACTCGAGCATTATATGAACAATTTTCGAACTTTTGAAATGGTTGACAGAATGTTGCCAACAAGTTGGTGACTTATTGTTGACTTTTGGTGTGTATATTATTTTACGGTGGGCCAAAGTTATAAAACCCACATGATTTCTGAAACGGGAACAAACCTTAAAATGGAAAAGAAAACTTATTTCTACCTGTTCTCATATGTTGTGACGATACTTCTAGACATGAGCATTGAAAGACCAATGTTTTGAAATTTGTAAGTGTTTGGTTGAATGTTGGTAACAAGTTGGTTATATTGCTGGCATTTGGTGCTTAAACACGGCCGCAGAAGAACATGTCTGGACACTCGTCTGGAAACTTGACCCCCTTGTTGCTTGGCTGTAGTTCACCAAGTTACCGAGTGTGTTGTGCTTTTTTGGCGCTGCAATCAGGGCGGTCGAGCTCAAACCCTGCCCACTTCCCTCCCACTTTTTTCAAAACGTATTTTTTTTTATAAATTTATGAAATACTTTTTTCGCTCACAATCGTAAATCATGGCTACAGCAATCTTTATTCACTTTATAATGTGAACACTGGAACAAAGTTGGCGGAGTTTGAGCCCGACCGCCCTGTTTCCAGCTCCAAAGACGTATAACACTCTCAAAAACTTGGTGAACTGCAGCCAAATAACAAGGAGGTCAAGGAAAATACGTTGGTAGATAGGCCTGTATTTCTACGACCGTGCACTTAACTGCATGTTATGTCCCAACATTTAAAAGCCAACAGAATTTTAATAACAGGAAAACGTATGAAAAAGGAAAAGTGAAAGTATTCTTACCCAATTTCGTAGGGTTTGAAATATTTTTAAATTATTCTAAAGAGCAGATTAAATTTTGAACTGAACTTTAAACTTAAAAAAGGGTAGTTTAATTTAGCAAAAAAGTCAACAATTATATATATATAATATATGAGTGTGTGTGACTCGTTGGCTATTGGTAAGATAGTTTGTGTTTCCCTACGTTGTGAAGCATAATTTTGCTAAACATATGTCTTATTTGTGTTTTTAAAAGTATTTTTCGATATTTTAACTGATGGTTTACTCAGTTGGATTTTGTTGGTTACGGGTGGCAAAACGAAGGATGGACATTTGCTGTTTATTGGTCAAACATGGTTTAGCCCTAGATTTCATGGAATGAACAGTTCGTCATAATGCAGATAAAAATAGGAATATATAGTTGATAATTTGCTAATAAAAATAGTAGGAATCTAATATGGTTCAGCACTTAAACCTTACATTTGGCCTACTATAAACCACGAAAAAATATATATCTATAATATCTATTGTTATAAAGATTTCTTAGCTAAGATAGCAAGTACGTTTACAAAATGTTGAAGTCGGCGTCATAGATTAATGGATATACTAGCACGTAGAGACAATCTTGCCGACCTCCGCTGTGTAATCAGCTCCGCAGCTGGTTGAGGTATGATAGGTTCTGGGTTCTATTCGCAGGCCTGGCTGGGTGTTATATTTATGTTTGTCTATAACAGAAACTGTTTCGTCTAATCACAAATGTTATCAAGTCAACTCGTGGTCAGATTAATTTTAAAAGAATGGATTAAGTAATGGGTTAGTAATGCAATGGTCGTGGGTTCAATAGCGGTGCACTTGTGGTGGATATTTTATTTTTACTAATTTTGGGTAGTTTGGGCTGTGCACGAGGCTGCGGAAAATAAGAAAATAACTAATATTTGTTTCAATTTACTTTTTTAGAGTGCATCTCATTAGATTTTTGGCATTGTTCATTAAACCTACATGAACACTGTTAATACGATAAGTTAACATTCATTCATGAATTAATTACATGACAGTGCAATTAGAAATGTACTCATTGAAAAGTTACCTGTTTAAAAGTTTAAAGCAAAAATACATATTTTTAAACTAATTTTAGAGGTGTTCCTTAAACGCATGAACATATTCAGCAGGCGTTTCCTTCATAAAAATAAATAAATAAATGAAAAGCACACAAAAACATCTTGTCATCGAAAGTGCATCCAAAGGGCGTTACGGCCCTTCGAAGTACAACAATTTAATTGCATATTTAACAAAACGTATATAAAATAACTGCAAGATTGTGATCATTAATTAAATGGACACAGTTTTACGGGTTTTGTGATGTTGCACTAACAAAATAAATTATTAAAGGACAATTAGTGGTATTGTGGGAGGGTGATACCTCGTTTACTTACGGCACCTGGATCCACGCACACTAACCTCACACGATTAGTTTCGTTCGTAACACACCAATAATGGTATTATTGTGGACCTTCTAAACGACTTCTACTGTCTCCGATGAACTGCGTGTTGCCTATACCCAGGTCACGGTATTTCCTGGTTGTGCACTTTCATCGTTTATTCAGTACCAATGGTCGTGGTTAGGGCAAAAATTGTATAGTTCGTTTGGGATAAAGTGAGTACTAAAGATTTAACATTTTCAAAAAAATCCCTAGCTCTTATTACATATAATTTAATATTAACTGTAGTTACCTTACTCGTTGTGTGGTTGGCAACGAATTGTTGAACGTAGTTCCGTGTATTTTCCTACTTAAATGCAACAATGCTGAAACAACATTAATTGAATTCTACATATTTTTGTTTTATATAATTAATGAACTTGTTTAATCAAACTATGTTGGTTCCTACTGACTATACAATTTATCTTACACGCGTAAACATAAAGTGATGTGTCCAGAGAGGTTAGACATTACCCGTCGTTTGCCGTTATGTGCGGAAAGATACTAAATGGCTGATAATAGCAATTTTGTAGGGCGTTTTAGAGTGCTCACTTTATCCCGAAGCACCTATAGGCTACAAGCCTTTAACGATTGCTTTTGCGTGATTCTGAACAAAATTTTCCATACATTCTTATGAAATACAGGTACATACATTTTTTTCTTCAAAATAAGAGCTGCAGCCCTTAACTGTCCACAAATAAATAATTGTTAATGATATACATTACACAGGCCGTAGAACTGTGTCTATTTATAAAACGTTTTCTATTGTTACCGAGTTATTTTGTAAACATGTTTTGCATAGTCTGCAATTAACTGGTTACATTTCAAAGGGGTGTAACGCCCTCGGAACGTATATTAGGTGGTAAGTCGCATTTATGTTTTTCTCTGTTTTTTTCATGAGGTGTACACCTGCGGAGTATGTCTACGTATCTAAGAAACATTCAGCATGATAATGTTTGTGGTTATATTGTTTCATGTTGAAGAGCTAACGATGGTGATACTAGTTCATAACAATAAACTTAATAGTGTGTTTAGGCACTATCATGTAATACATTCATAAATGAATGTTAACTCACAGTATTAACAGTGTTAGTACATGTAAATTTTGAGGGCCCTAGCAAATGTGACAAAGGTGACGATTTAATATTTCCCGTCCTTTATACCAGTAACTTGGTTAATTCTCTATACTCTTATAACTTTCCCTTAGAACTTTGAGTATGCAGAAACTATCATATGGTGTCAGGGTAGTGAGAAAACTATATTGAATGTACGTGTAACATTTTAAGTGTTACGTGTAAGCCTGCATAATTTCTTTCTTGAAACGAAGATG
Organism: Medauroidea extradentata; assembly: GCA_003012365.1. Taxonomy (NCBI): domain Eukaryota; kingdom Metazoa; phylum Arthropoda; class Insecta; order Phasmatodea; family Phasmatidae; genus Medauroidea; species Medauroidea extradentata. The sequence goes on from PNEQ01114023.1 coordinate 7,773, forward strand.
AACACACATTTTTTACCCAACTTTACTCTGAAAAATTCACTTTAAATTATTGAACAACAGTCAATGAAATAAACACAAGCCATGTTACTAATATTCTGTATCCTGGCAGACCTCTCTACGACACAATGATCAGTTCTTTAAAGATATGTTTTCTTCCACTCAGTTCGTCTCTACTCAGACCATACAGACGGCCACCTTAACTAGCTTCACAACATTGCTGACTGTCGTACAGACTTAGATTTTACATTGGTGTGCAGTTACCTGTGCAGTAATAATATATTATTTATAAAGACTTTAATTTTTGTTAATGCGTTATTACAGAGTGATTTATATAATAGTGTGTTTAGTGTTAGCATCACAATTAATAAGTGAAAGCAGTAAGTAAATGTCTGAAAATTTTAATACTCTCCATAACTTCTAGCAGGTCATTATAGATTTTCATTTTACTATATTTTACGCATGAATATTATAGCAAAATATTGGAACTTATGAAAGTAACTCTTATATGCGAAGTTGAAAACACAACCGGAGGCATTTTAAGAAACAATATTTATCTGTGAGTGTATTGTGAACTTATGATTGCATGCATTTGTATTAGCCATATTTAGATAAAAACTATATACATGTATATATGTGTGTGAATATAATTATGTATATGAGAAGCTTTCAACAACTGTACTATTTTTTATTTTTTTATTTATTCCCTACATTCTAAAGGAAAAAGTAGGCTTTTGAGCTGACCTTCCTGTATGTGGGAGTGTGTGTCCGTGTAGGTGCACGTGTCTCTTTGTAGGTGTGTGTGTGTTCGTGTGTTTATGTGTATGTGTGTGTCCCACTAAAATCATTTGAACCGGAAAATCGAATTTAATCAAACATGGTATACATGTAGTACTTTGTAAGCTGACTGACTTAATGAATTTTGTTTATTTTGTGTTCGTATTTTCAGAATGGCTGCTGCTGAAAACTTTTTGATGATAAAACATATCTGAGGGACTATTCTTCAGAATCCCTTCAATCTTAGTACAAACATAGTACTTCGTAAGGCGGCTTAACAATAAACAATTTTGTTAATGTCGAATTTATATTTTCTTAAATGTTTGCAGTATATATAATTTTGGCTTATATGAAATATCTGAGAAAATATCAGAATTTTATCCAAGTTAGTAAACATATTTTAATATTGCGTAAGGAAACATGACTTTTATGTACATCGTTCCTGCCGTGTTCAAATTTTTACAATGTAGGCCATTTGATAATTTTTGTAACCACGTAAGATGTCGGAAATACATATTTTCAGATTTTTTTACGCAGTACATGCCAAGAACATAGTGAATTGATTTTTTTTCGCTCTACTTACTCCGTATTCATATTTTCTGAATGATAACCATTTAAACGTTTCTTGGTGTTCAGTTATGTTCCTTGGCGCTCTGTAACCTTTATAAGTATTGCATTCGGACAAATACTGTTTTTTGCAATGAAAAGAAGAAAATTATGCTACTCGAATTGAACTTCGATTACCAATAGCAATCCAAGTGCCAAATTCACCAACCGAGATATGGGTCAGTTAGCAATCTGTGTAATAGTTACCTTTTCCAAAATATGTGTAAAATGAAGTAACTGGTTATACTTTTCTAACCATATGTTTTTATGACAATATGATATCATCATAGCATTTTTTTATAAAAATTATTCCTGGATCATTATTGTTTACTGAGAATAAAATGATTATGGGTTAAATAACACAGAAACGTGAAATTAAATTTGCAAAATGTCAGTCATATAAAATATTTTCGCTCAATTGTATATTATTTTCATGTCCTAAATACAATAGCCTGCACTCATAAACACTTGCGGAATTTCTGGAGACAGGTGTTCAGTTATGCACAACATTCAACACTTTGAAAAATAAATAAAGGTGTACGATGCAGAGAGAAAATGCAACATTTCTTGGTAATATCATTATGTTTATGAGCAATATTCTGCATTTTGTATATCACTTATGTTTTCTTCAACATCGAATACATCATTAAATCCTTACAGATAATCGTGATGATTTAGTATGTATCAAGGTATTGATAAAACTATTTTGCATCACTGGTAATCAAGTGCAGCACAGGTATTATATAGTCAAACTACGGTTTAGAGATGGATTTCCCTTGAGTCCACAGAGGTACAAAGATACCATACAAATATGGTGTTCATGGTCTTTTTTACGTTGTTTCTTATTGACGTCCACAGTAACATAGGCCTGGTGATTTTGACTGTGTTTTTATATAGCTTGAATGGATCATCCTTTTTAACATTACTTCGTCAATGTCCATCTATTTTAATTTTATTCCCTGTTGTGCAAAAATTTCCCGATTAACAATGCCCTCCATTTCGGAAAATTCGATTTTTTTCTTCCATTAATGCTACACCATTTTGTTTTTTTTTGTACATGTTCTCATGACATATATTTATTCTTCTGACAGTTAGATGATTGGTTGCAATTTGAAGAGTCTGTTTAACATCACTAAACGTGGCACTGTTTGATAGAAATGTGTGATCTGGAATGAGGAATCTCATTGACAGCGTTGAAAGAGAAGGGAAACAAAAAGCCTTTTCCAGTTTTTGCACAGTGAAGGCCACAGTGGTAAACTCATAACTGGCGTTTGTGAAAAAAATATTTGTAGGTTTCCTCGGAATCGTGAACGTTTTCTCAAGATCGAAAGACATAATTTTAAATTCAACTTCTTTTGCACGTTTCATGTATTTCTACATCTTAGTTTGAGCATCACTAGCTACCAGCAAGTAAGTAATTTTGTTTCTCAAAACATAATGCTTTTTGCTGTGTTTGATTATCTTCCGAAATCATTTTAGCATTGAACGAATCGCAAGTATTGCAAGAATCCTTTTTAGGACTTTTATTTTAATGTTGAAGAATTTGTAGCAAATATTTTAATATTTTGACAAGCTAACTATGTTGTTAACTTCTAATTTGTAGCTATTTATTACTCGTAGAGTGACCTGCTTTAAAAAACTCCGTGTTTTTTTTTACATTACCATAATAGTGAGCTTTGCACCATGAGATCAAATTTATTTGGTTTACCACCTTCTGAAACATATTCTCGTCAAACTTATTATGACCACCTTTCACCCATTGTTGGTCAGATATAGTGTAAGAGTGTATTGTTTACTTTTTGGGGACAAATCTCAATCTGAAAATTTTGTACCAAATTTTCACGGCAAACCACAGTACAAGAAATTCTACAAACTATTGTGAATTTTTTCCTTTCTGGACACTTTTTTTCTTTCCCGTTCGATTGCAGCCTCTTTCACCATAGAAGTAATAAACAAAGTCTTCAACTCGTGTGATCAGAGTTCATTGTACTTGTAACAGTCATTACATCGTGTTTCTTTGTTATCATTGTCTGGGCATTATTTTTGGATAATTGCAGACACAGAATATTTCACTTCTCTGATCTTCAAGGTTGAACTGTAAGGTCTATCCACCATATTTGATTAATGTATGTACTAATTTTACTTTTTGCAAATTCACTTTGAAAAACATGTATCGATTAATTTATGATGTCATACATAATAAGAAACACATTGGTGAAACTGACAAATTATATTTTTTTACATAACTTGTTTTAAATACTATAAAATAAATCCACACTATTCTGATTTCACACTTGATTTCAACTTGTCACTTGGATCGCTATTGCTGAGCAAATGATGCTTGGAACACTATTCGTTAGATATAAATATGAGATAGAGAGATAGCACTTCGTTTAACTACCTGTAGCTAGCAGCAATTAGCAGCTGTCGCTGGGCTTATTTTTGGTAAACCAAAATATTCCTTGCTGCATGCAATGAAGGTGTAATCTCCATATTTGTGTTTTGGCGTTTGGCTCACCATTGCTAATCACCATTCTAATGCAGAATAGGTATTTTAAGAATACTTTCAGACATAAAAATCCTTGTTTGCTAACAATTTTGTTGTGAAAACAATTTTTCAGCTTCTATAGCAATGTGGGCCGCAGCGAGATGAAGAAAGTCAGTGGTGGCACATGGTAGGTTCGATATGTTCTGAGCATCTCATAATGTACTTTAACATGCATGTACTTATCTTTGATTTCAACATGACTCTTGGCTATGCAGCCTCTTTAAAAAACCAATATAGCATGGGTTACAAAACTCTGGACTTGAGAACAACTGTCTACAGATAAACAGCCACTGGATCTGGAGTATGTAAACTATTATAATACAAGGTTACAAGCCAGCCAACCTGTTAGTATTAAGAAGCAACTATTCTAAATTGTTAAGGGAATCACTTCCTGCCACATTTCCACACCTGATCTCAGAGTTTGAAAAAGTCCTTTAACCGTCCTTGGCAGACGACTACAGTCTGATTCCAAGTGCTAATTAACACGCCTACATTCTTAATTAAAACTCCACTCTTCCAGTCAGTTCTTTGGAAGAATATACGTAATACGTTGTTTCATATTGTGTTTCTGTGCATAGATTCACTATAATTATAGGCCTTATTCTTACCCGAAGCTTCGTTAATTCTGATTACCTGAAGTCGCTTGAACTTGATGCTTTAAATAACACTGACGTCCGCGTAGAGAACCTGCTACATCTTCTCGATCAACGTCACATCCGCCTTTTGTCCGAAGATGTTGGTGTGAATAAAGGAATTCATCACAGTCACATTACGTTTATGCGCAATGAATATATGACTTAAAATATACATGAGTGGACGATGACACTAAGTCTTAAGTATATTATTTCTGCGTTCACAACTTTATTGTTGCGTAAAGACATGTGCGTCTGTTATTCTGAGTTGTTACAAGAGAGATAACTCACTCAATGACTGGAAAAAGACTGATATGCGGTGAGAAGCTAATACCAACTTTGGCTTCGGGTCGTATATGAAAACACTCTTTATTGTTAGCTGGGTGTCATTGGATCATAGTGTTTCATATAATTACATACTGTACTGTCCTTAAATCACAGTGGTATGCAAAGATAAATATTATAAAATATTATGTGAAAATCAACTTTAATATTTACAGATCATTTAACTTCTATAAAAATATAAAAATTAATTTTTGAAAATCAATGTTTCAACAAACTTTAGTGGGAACGTTTCGTTTTCATATATATCTGGATGTGCACATATATTTATGTATATATAAACGCATATGTGTGTGTGAGTGTTATATTGTTGGGCTGTTCGATCGATATACTTGGGGGGCGTGTTCTTCAGAATATTGGGATAAATAAACACCATAAAAAATTAGCTTCGTAACTTCAGTAACGTGTTACAAGGACAGGTGTGCAGGGAAGAGAGGGTGCAGTGGAGGAACCCACCCATTGTTGTGATGATAGGGAAGGTGAAAGACACACACGCAGTTCAAAAATTGCCCCATTAAACAACAAGCAGAACTCAGCGTTACAGAAATTCCTCTCCGCTGGATTAGACAGTAAGGATATGTCCAATGGCCGGCACATTCTCCGGGTCTCTCCCGTTGGAATTGTTAGTGTGGGGCTACATGAAGAGTCGGGTGCATGGCGAACCTATATTAGACACACGTGTCCAGTTGCAGAATGCGAACACTTACCTCGCGTGCAGTGGCAACGCTCCAAGATGTATACGAGTGGACGGTGCAGAGTTAGAGTGAGAGGTTAAGGGAGGGAGATGAGGTAAGTGTGAAGGACGAGGGAAACGGGAGATCCCCGAGAAAACCCGCAGACCAGCGGCATCGTTCAGCACGATTCCCGCATGTGAAAATCCAGGGACCGACCTCGTCGGCAATCGAACCCATCATGCGATCCGCCTTGATGAGAGGCGACCGTGGCCCCCCTGCACAGTTAGATCAGCTAGTGTGAGTCGCTACATATTCTTGTAGTCATATTTCATAAAGGCACTTCACAAAGCTACTTTCACATTCACCCTTTGTAACTCATTAATGGAGTTGCGTAGCTCATTATATGATGTTTTTCAATCCTGAGGAACGCACCCCGCAGAGTATGTCGGTCAAACCACCGAACACCCGATATGTAGATGTGTGTGTCATATATATATATATATATATATATATATATATATATATATATATATATAATCTGTGTGTGTGTGTGATTTTCGAATTCTTACTTGCCAATCAGCTGGGACTGAGAGTAGAACTTTTTATAGACTTTGATCTCGCCCTCTCTCTCGTTGAAGTGAGCATCGCTCAGCTCAGAGGTTACCAGCATGTCTATTCTGACCTCGCGTTGCTAGCTTACGACTGCACACAACTCTTTGCGATGCATCGTGGTTTAGATAGCAAATTTGTGACTATGACCGTCCGCGTTTGCGAGTGTCGCTATCTTTTGCGAGTACGCAAAAACTTGGCGACAACGCACTCTCAGCGACGGCAGTTGGCAAGAATTCCAAAAATGCTGTTTACAACGACTGAAATCTCTTTACGTGGTTATTTATCATCCTCGATGGCAGTGCCACCTAGCCTAACTTTTAGGTAACATTTTATATACGCTCCGATAGATGTCGGTAAGAATTCCATCTCAAAACTTAAGTTAAATAAGCAGCGCTGTATACAAGGGACGTAGTGCCGTTGAGGACATTTTCGAAAGTGTTATATATTGGAAAAAAAATCTTTAAGGATCTTTCTTCCAACGTAATATTGGATTTCGCGATAACACGGAAATATAGGCACGTACAAACCGAAATAAAAAAATTCTCCTTAGTAACAAACGAAAACGTAGGCATCCATAAATAATGTGTAGACCATTAATAGATTTTGAGTTTATACCGTAGAATGTGTGGTTCTTCTGTATTACAGTTTACAGTGTTTACGTTTACGACACGAGTTATGAGCTGACGTCATTAACACTTGAAAGACTCGTTTTTCGCCCAATTATCATATCTCCATAAAAGTTAGTGAATATTCGCTTGGAAATTATGTGTTAAAGTAACGTATTAATATTGCAAGAAATATTGCTATTATATAACACTACATGGTTTGTCTGCTAATTGTTTCGTAATTGAATCGTGGCGTTAGTAACAACAGCACGGGAAAATTTTACTCTCTTAGTTTTAAACATAAAAGTAAAGTTACAGTACATAGAACTGTGGACAAAGATAATTAATTCAATAGTTAAAAAAATTTGTTTTGCACATATTGGGATTAATCCTACGCTCATAAAAGATCACTTGTTTAGAATGCAACAACGCTAACCAATACTCCAACACGACGCTATGAACTGATCGTCTGTAAAATGATACCCATACAATATTTCGGTGTTGTTTATACTTTTGCTTAAGTGACGCTATAATAAACGTTTTGTTGACAGTTTTGTAGTTTCGTATTTTTAAAATGTGAATTGTGTAACAAATCAGCTGACTCTATTGGTCACATTACATTTACAAGATGGCTGCCACACAGGTTTGAGTGTTATATCGTTCCCGATTTTAATTACATTTTGTTAACTAAATTATCAATCAAGTGATTTCCTGTTCAATATTTTGATTCCATATCAAACTTGAAGTGCCGATCAGTGTTTGTTTAAGGTTTTAATTAATATTAATGTAAAAATCAGAAACATTCCCGAACACTATCCTAGTGTGTTTATATTTTCATTGCTGTAGCTAGTGTTTTGTTTTTGTTTACATCTTAAGTGTATCGCTCAAATTCTGTTTGTATTAATCGATTTGTGAGGGCAGAAAATAATATCAAGCTTGTATTAATTCAGCCAAATAACAATTTAAATTTTTGTTCCCCGAGAAAACCTTTTAGAGTAAATATTTATGATGATGAAACATGTTGGATTCCACCTGAGCAGGAACAGGTACAGTACAGTTGAGTTGTTTGATGCCGAGTCAAAATATCTGAAGCACAAGCAGTTTCTCGAAGGTAGTAGTTGAAAGCATTGCCAGGAATTTGTCGAGGACGGAATTTATTGTGATTTTTGTTCCCGATGGTTTCATTTTCGTTGTTCTAGAATTAATCCCGAGTGTGTTCCTGCGGGTGAGTGGAAGTGCATCCATTGCCACTTTGGCGAGCAGCTAAAGGCTTTGGAACAAAAGGTGGCCCAACTGCAAAACGAAGTCGCACAAAAAGAAAGTGAAATAATGTCTTGCAAAACAGAGAATTCTAAGTTGGCCACAAAACTGATAGAGGTAACTAATGAAAACCGAGAAATCCTGGAAGAGATCTGTACAGCATCAAAAATGCTGCCCCCCTCAGTATCTGAAGCCATTTCAGTCTTGTATCTAAAAAGAAAAAAAAACAAAAATGTGTATAGAGATTCATTCCCGCCCTTAGTTTGTCCACAGTTGTCGGAGCCTGTACCTTGCAGAAGCAGCTTTGTAGCCCTCAGCGACTTGGAGGAGGATGAAGAACAGCCCAAGAACATCCCAGATTCCCCACCCAAACGTGTGAAGAAAACCAGAAACAGGAAGACCAAGGTACTGATTCTGGGAAGAAGCTATGCTAGAGGCCTTGGGGAGCGCATGAGGAAAAAACTGGGTGAGGACTATGATGTTGTAGCATTTTGTAAACCAAATGCTGGTCTAGGCAGTGTCACAGAAGATGTGAGTAAATTGACAGAGGGATTCTTAAAGTCAGACCATGTTGTTGTTATTGGGGGCATGGGTAACAGCCTTGACAGAGATGTAAACTATTCAGTTGTAGACGACATCAGTGACATTGCCAAGGCCACCAGTCACACCAGTGTGTCTATCTGTGAAACCTTCCAGCGGCACGACAAACCTTTCCTCAGCAAGAAAGTGCAGCAAATTAATGCTACAATGAGGAGCCATGTGAGGTCTGGCAGAT